>VZSV01000039.1:529348-565153 GCA_013398735.1 Nothocercus julius | reverse complement strand
TTTTTTTCCGGTTAATAGAACAACGACAACAAAAACTAAAATTCTGTAGGGATAACCAGCCACAAGAGATAGTCAGCAGGAAGATCATAGCATATGGCAAGATCCAGAGTGGCCGCCAGGAGCAAATGCCCCTGCACAATCCTTCCTTTGGAGGAACAGGTCAGTTCTCCTCAGCCTGACATTAAATCTCTGGAAACTATACAGCCTTCAAGGATAAACTGATTTGAATGTGCTCCCTAAGACCTTTCAGCCTTTTCGAACATGGGCAATAAATTGTGAAGTGGGTAATAAAGTCCCACTGAGAAACTTCCCAGTGGGTAGTGGAAAGCAGTAGTGTCTATTTAATTCTCCAATAGCTTAAACCTGGAGAATGAAAGTTGAAGCTGTAAGGGATGGTCTCATACCTATGCGTATTGTTTTGTGTGTGTGGTTTTGCTTTTTGTTTTTTAACTGGATGTGTTATTTTCCCTTTTTCCCTCTCCACAGATTCTGTCTGATTTAACTCATTACTCATGAGAAGGCGAGAACTACTGATTTCTTAGTACCTAGACTAAAATGTAGTGGTTTACAAAGTTGGATCACAACAACTGGCTTTGTAAAAGCATTTTGTTTGCTCCTAGTAAAGGGAATGTATATTTGCCTTAATGTTTTCTATGCCTTAAAGAGTGAGTCAACATAAAGATTTTAGAGAATCCTAGAGAGAATTTTAGAGAATTTCCCTATGGTGTTGTAAGGAGGAGGGACATGCTAAAGAAAGGACAATGTTGTTTTGAGCTCAGGAATAATGCTGACACAAGAGCAAATGGATGAAATAGGCCTCAGCCCTAGGAAATGCTGGAACAATCAGCAGATCAGCTTCTAGTAGAGCATTGGGAAACAGGATGAAGTTAGATTTTATGTTTAAGTAGATACTTTTATAAAAGTGAGGGCACATCATTAGCTCTCTGTTATCATCAGAAAACACAGAGGCCTAGCCTAGCATAGTGAATCTTGTTTTATCAATATTTTAAATATGATACTGGTATTTTTTTTTGTTTAGCACCACTTGAATTCTCAGCAGATTGCTTCTGTTGAAGTGTTTTCATTCTCTTCCAGCTTTACTTAGCAAAATAATGATATTCTTTTAAGTGAATCATTGTCATTCTCTTCTAAAATATATGGCACTGCTTGCTGTAAGTAAATGGAATTTAATGCTAAATGATGTATTGAATATGTCTGTTACTGTTTTCTTCTACATTCTAAAATGCTTATTCTTGTCTCTTAACCCTGTTAATGCTGTTTTAAAATCTCAGAGTATGCATTTTCTAAGTTTTGCTCTATGCCTTTTTTTTTTTTTCTTCAGTGAAATAAAATCACTTTTGAATGTGTTTAGTGTGGAGTAATTTTCCTTTTTTGCTGCAAGCATATCTCATTGCTTGGAAGTGGCTTTCCAATTTTTATGAACTGGTGGTCTGAACTCCAGAAGCTACAGAAAATCTTGCTTTATTTACAAAAAAAAAAAAAAAAAAAAAAGAGTTTTACTTTTTCAATTTTTAAGTGTAAAATGCATTTTTTTAATTCACTAATGCAAATCTGCTTTATTTTATTTTAAGGATGCATTGCTTGTTCTCAGCAAAAGCCTGTATTGCTCATACTATTATTTTTCCTCAGTATGTGCACTGGAGAACAATAAAATGGGTTTAACAGTCAAGTTACTATCATTGTGCGAAGGTTTCTTTCTACTCAGTATTTTCAGTGTTACTGTTCCCACTGAGCAGTAAAAGCAGAGATGTGTGTAATCATGCTAAAGAAAATCTTTGCTAAAGCACTTGGTAAAATCATGTATTCTGTGCATTAGAGTCTCAGCAATAGAATAGGAATTTACCTCACATATGAGAAAGTTTGATTAAAATATAGTAACTACTATGTAGAAAAAGTATTTTTTTTTTAGTTAACCCATTAATCACCTGATTAGAGCCATAAAAAAGTAAAAGGTGATTCTCATCCAGATAAAGGTCCATTATTCTGAATTGTTAAATAATACATTTGGTTTGCAATATTGTAAATGTTTATGAAGGGTAAGAGAAAATCTTAGGAGGGCTTATTATCTGACCTCCAGGTTCCCTCCATTTAGATAAAATTAAAACCTCCTCTTGGTAGAGATAAAGCCTCCTCTTGTGAATCAGTGTCAGTGATGGCATTCCTTCCCTGCTCCTGTCCCAGATGCAATTCCTGAGTACTCAAGAGCTGTACAGAGTGTTTCACTTCAGGTTTCATGAGGACCTCGTGTAAGGGCTATAGCAATTCCTTGCTCTTCTCTGAGTATTGGACTTGTTTTTGTGCTCATGTCTTTCCCCCCCTGAGCTGAGCAAAGGAAAATGAGAAGAGCTTGTTCTATGTGATTTCAGTCACTTAGAACCAAATGCCAATGGCTTTTTAAGTCATTTTGTAGACTTGCAGTCCTGAATTCACATCTGAAAGTCTTTTAAGACCACCTGTAACAGCATGAAGTTTTTTTATAAGGGGAAGCTTTCCTCCTTTTACCTTATTTCTTATGCTCCCATCATTTCAGTGGTAGTCTGGCTACCACAAACAGGTTTTCCTGTTGTTCCCCAAAATAGAAACCAAAAAAAATATTGGAGGCTTGGTAAATCTCAAGATAAACTGAAGATGATGCTATGATTTTTTTCTTTAGCCTACCTAGTATGTAACTAATCTGAATATTCCTGACATTTCAAGGCATCATAAATATCCATTCAAAATAATAAGCTTTGAAGATTTGAACCATTCTTGATTAAAAGAGTATATAAGTTGAAACTGACTACAGAGATTTTCCATATTATTCTATATATAATTTTAAGTCTCAGTTTAAGAATTAAGGCAAGTATTATTTATTAGGAAAAATAATAAAAGAAGAATTATTTTTTAAGGAAGTCTGTCATTAATGTGAGAGCAGGATGAGTTAAACCTTGCCATCTCTCTCTAGGTCTAATACTCCAGAGGCAGTTGGGATGTCTGGAAAGCTTGTTTTCTGGCAGCTATGGGTGGCCTATATCAACTGAGTGAGACTATATTTTATTTTAACACACAATTAATGATTTCTTTAGTACTATATTAAAGTTCATATTGTAAAGTGCTAATAAACCTTGTCATTGAGCTGCCTAAAGTCCCATTATACTTGTCCCAATATTAAAAACATCTCTGATGATCAAAACAATTGTCTCTGAAAAAGCTAGAGAAGAGTATATAGGGCAAATTAGCAAGGGCAGTTTGGAAAAGATATGTTTCAATTCAGCTATGCATACCAAAATAAATAAATAAAAAGAAAAGAAATAACAGAATCTTTAATTAATACAATTGCTTTTAAGTGTTGATAATTAGGATTAATGATGTTAGTTATAAACTCTTTTGTGGGAGAGAAGGGTGTGTGTGTGTGTTCCACAAACATAATACAGAGTTCAGAAACTTAGCCAGTGCTGACCTTAATTCTCCCCGGGGCAAAATAAGGCACTATGCTGACTCAGACTTCCTCCATCACCAAGACAGAATGATAAAGACATTCATTTATATATTCTTTCCATTGTCTTTAGCTAACTTAGTATGTAGATTGCCATTAATGGTCAATCTTTCAGCTACGCTATCTTAATGCAACATTTTTAATCATTGTTGGGTCCTAATTGTTTAGATTAGAGGATAAGAAGTAGAAGAAAAGACAAAAGGAAACAAATTACACTTATAACTCATAGTATTTAGATGTTTTATTAAATTACATCGCAGGGAGCCCTTAGTACTCCCTGAAGGCAAAAGAGGAAAACATATGTAATGCTCTTCAAAGCCACTCTAATGATGTTGACACTTAACATGCTGCTTATGTTCACATTTCCACAGAGTACCATAATATTCAGCTTATAAATTATCTTTGTTTAGGATCTTTGAAGCCAGAGGGGGAGGCATTATGAACTAAAACTTCTGCTTTCTTGTTTTCAACACCTTTAAAGATGGTACCCAGAAGGTTAACACAAGTGGATCTGTGTGAGCCTTTTGTAACGCACAGCTTTACTGCATGTTATGGCTATGCTGAGAGAACAGCACTGAAGGGCTCAGTCACGAAACATACAAGCTACCACCTACTTGATATCTGAAGAAAACAAGTCAATCTTGTTATTCACAAAATGTGAGGACAATGAATGTTGTGATATAGCTAGAAGGAAGTGTTGCAGAAAATCATGGGTGTTGGTCTCTTGGATTTCCTCGGTAGCTGAGCTTTGAAATAGCTGGATAGCTGAATTCTCCATTCTTTTAGTGTTGCTCTTCTATAAGCTCTACAATGGTGATTTATAATTCATAAGTTACAGAATATGAACTCGCTGCTCTGGTTATTTATAGAACAGTCTCCATTTTTTGATAAGTATTTTAAATTAATAATGTAAAAATCTATTGATTTTATTTATGTGTTTCATTTATTACACAGGAATATTTGTTGGTGCATTTATGGAACCGTTAAAATAACACAAAGGGATCGAGGATGGCTAACATCTTAAGTCTGAAGTAGCAAAGACTTTGGATTCCTGTGACTTTTAAGCATTAGATTCCTGAAGCCAGGGGACTGTGGCTACACAGACTGTGAAGAGCTTTAAATAAAGCATCAGAGTGTCAGCAGTCTAACTCACTCCCTTTAAGTTGGCAAGTTAGCATGGCATGAACAAATTAAACCTTACATTATGAAGTACAAACAGCTGAGCATCATGGATGCTGTTATTTGTTCTTGTAAATTTACAGGTCCTGTGCTCTTTATTTTTTAATTTTCTTTAAATATTTATTATGATTATAAGAATTATGACTATAAAAACAGGATTGTAGCTCTCCTGATTTCAGAGAAATTCTTGAAATGTAAAGCATTTTAAGCAGAGGCTGAGAAGTTAGAAAACAAATTTAAGGAACCCCAATGCCAGATTTATTGAGTGAAAGTGCAGCTGAGCATTTTTCTATATTCTTTAAAAAAAAAAAAAAAAAAAAAAACATTTCAGGTGATCAGAAACAGGCATGGTGTTGGGACCTCACTTGTCAATAAGAGCATAAAAAACTTCCTTTTGTCAATAAGAGCATCTATTTGGCAAAATTTTGTTTGTCAGCTTTCTTAGCGGGTTATGATACATACACTTCCACTGACCCATTTTCCCTTGAGCTTTGTGGTTTGGTGGTGAGAGTTGATGCAGTATTCTAAATATTGTGAATGGAATCAATTTTAAGCTCTGTTCATGTTGTCATCATGTTTTTTTTAAACATGCAAGCTTAATGATAACTCCATATGTTGCAAGAAATTGCTGAGAGCAAATAAAGTAGCTCAAGGCAATGTGTTTAAGTTAAGAAATTTTATGATGCATTTCAGTTATTACTGAAATATTTGGATTGTCTTGTGTCCTAGGTTACGTGCCTTGGCGGGCGAATTGGCTTGAGTCCAAATAGTATCAAAATGTAATTTATACTAATTTTTATGGACTAAATTCAAATTAGGGGCAAAACTCAAATGTTAAATTCCGAAGAATTCTGCAGAGAAAAGCAAAACAAGTATAGGTCAAAAGAGCACTTATTTGGTTCAGTACATACTTAACATCTACTGTGACATTAATTTGCATCCATTAATAATAATTGCTAAATTTTCATAGCAGTCTTCTGTACAAATTCCATTATATCAGCCAGTAAAAGCTAGTTACATCTCTCTATTTTCTGAACTACAGTAGAAAATGCTGTTCTTCCCTCCTTTAATCCATATGCAGCTATCTATGTATAGAAGAAGGTAGTGAAAAAGCTTTAGGTACCAGAATAAGGGTATTTTTTTCACTGGGCTCCTCTTCCCCTTACTGCCTGACACTGGCTTGAAATCAACATGAACTGGCTCATGTTGCTTTTTCTGTGCATGAGCTGAGACTCTTAAGATTACTAAATATGAATTTGAAGAGACTTTAGTGCAAGTAGTAAAGCTACACTTAAATTTCTCAAATTTTAAATGACAATAGCTTCTCTTGCAAGTCAGCTTCTATGTGGGGTATGGGTGCATGGAGAGATGCGTAGTTTACTTTTAATTTATGTCTTCTCAAGCAAATTTCATAATAATCTGCTTATCTAAACTAGAATATGCACTTCAGGCCGTAATACCCAGATTCTTAATATGGTGCATCCAGAGTCTTTTTGAAAATCAATAATGCTTCTGTAGGAGGATTCATTTAAAGTGTCTTACTTATTTCTTAAGATTCACGAAGTAAAAATCTATTTCTGATTTCCTTTATTCTTGCTAAATCATATGCTCTTTGAAAGGCTTTTTAATCTTGCTATGAGTAAATACATTTTGCAGCAGTGTCTCAGAATGCCTACCAAGGGGAAGACTTCCTGTGTCTTATTTTTAAGCAGAGTGCAAAGGAGAGAATTCGGAGAGCTAAAGATAAAACCTCCACAGCACTGTACAGTGGAAGAAAGTAATATTCTATCTTTCCTCCTGGGACATCAAAGGGGAAAGGGCATCAGACCAGTGCCTATCTAATAAAGTACCACATACCCTTGTTTTTGAAAAACTCTTGTTTTTCTTCCTCCTGTCCTAAGTACATATTTTAAATATGGGTTGCTGATTCAGAATCTGAGAGCATTTATTTCCCTAGTGATACCTCTCAGATTCCAACAGGACTGCAAGGGTATGAAGTGCTGCCCTGAGGACAGCCGGGAACTTCCTTCTGTAGCCTACAGTTGTTTTTCTTGTGCAGACTAACTCTTCTATTTGTTTGTCACGTTATGTGTGTCCAGAAACATTTTCCGTCTCCTTTTGGCATGAAGCAAATAACAGAACACATTCACCTTCCTCACAGTGAATTCGTGTGGTCCTAGCCAAAAGTTGTATAAGCAATTGTATTTCTTAGTTAGATCTTCCCTAGCGCTGCTAAAAATCAAAGTAGCTTATAATTCTGACACTGATACTTATTCCAGAAGCAAATATTTTCCTTTGTAAATGTACTTGCTCTAAGCATTTTTTGTCTGTATGCGCTCTGTAGATACCTACAATTAAGGCAATAGTATCCCATCATGAGTGCTGGAAATACCAAATCTGGTTTCAACTTTTCTTATTAATATTTCAGTAGCAATATTGAATGTTTCACTTCATTTATTGAACATTGTCCAAAGGCATTTTTTTCTGCAGTGGTAGACTTGATATATGGTTCTTCAGTGTAAGGAGTGGTAAATAAAGCACCTCTGAAGTCTCTATGTGCACTCATTATAAGCACAGTTCCTTTGGAGAAAAAAAAAATATATATGTTATATACATCTGTGTGTGTGTGCGTGTGCATGTTTGTATAAATATATATATATGTATATGTATAAATATATATATGGATATGGACACATAGTCAATGTAGTCAATGCTGCCAAATAGCAGATCTCATTTTTTTTTTCCCAGCCTCGTTTAAAAAGACTCTAATATTCCAAATATTAAGCTATCAAGACAGGCAGTTATGTGTTAATTTAGTCTCCAGGCCTGCTGTGGTTCTTCGGCTTTATTTGTGCTTAAATCTTTCTCTTTCAGA
This sequence comes from Nothocercus julius, assembly GCA_013398735.1. Taxonomy (NCBI): domain Eukaryota; kingdom Metazoa; phylum Chordata; class Aves; order Tinamiformes; family Tinamidae; genus Nothocercus; species Nothocercus julius. The sequence goes on along the minus strand of VZSV01000039.1, from coordinate 557,603 downwards.
ACACCTACAAATCTTGCTTTTTTTACTTGCACAGCAACAAACCACAGTATTTTTTGTTAGGAACCAGGTACCCAGCCTAATCTTTCTTATTTTATTTGTGCTCTATTCTTTTTTTAGTTGATTTTCTTCAATCAGTTAAGCTGTTCTGGTTTATCAGTACTGAGGTGGCCAGTTCCCACATCTTTGGGCTAAGGGCTATAAAATATCCAGTGTCTTGCTCCAGCTTATCCGGCTTTGCCAGACCTTTCTGAAACTAAAAACATCTAAAAACCATCCCTAGGCAAAAGGTTCTCGCTTTCCCATTACAATTGTCATGTCATTCATACTTCTCAGAGTGAATTTTTTCCACCAGATTATTTTATTCGCATTTATTGATCTACCTCTGAGACGTTAAAAAGTCTCCCATGAAGTTCATGAAGAACTTTAATGGTCAATAATTACATAAGAGATTGATGCATCGAGGTAGCTTTGTATCTGCCAATTTCCACCTTTTTTTTTCAGCCAGATGTGGAAATGTTTCTAATTCACTTTTCAACTGGGAGAAGTACTGACAGAGGATGCTGTCTTGTGGCTGTAATACATATTGACAGCTTGCTTAATTATAAAGCAGGGTAGCAGCCAGAGTCCATTACAAAAAGAAGAAATCAAAATTCCAGCCTGGGATTTCCCTGTGGTTTTCTCTAACAAAACATTATCAGATAAAATATGCTCTATTGTCAGATAGGCAGAAAACTCCCTCAATCTGTTAATTTAATTGGAAGGAAAATGGAAAAATTGAGCTGCACTTTTCAAGACCCTTTAGGCTCAATGCATGTTCCTAATAATGTGTCCTACCTTGCTGTTTGATTCAGAGTGCAAGCTAGTAGACTTTGCCTGAAACATCTTCCTTTTGTTGCAGGTAGAGAACAGTAAACGGGTCTCAGAAATAATGACTTTTTAAAGGAAAAAGATGCTAAGAGCAGTTGAGGCCAGAGAAAAGTTTCAGATGAACTTTTTTAATATTGTTGTCATTATTGACGTTGCATAGCTCTTACAAAATCGTGAGTTTTTCACTCCAGAGAGTGTTCAGACTTTGCCTTAAAAGTATAAAGAAAAAAGGTAGTGGGGGAGGAGAAGGTGGAGGGGCAAGTTCAGGTCTAAGAAGTTTCATGGCTGAGATCCACGCGGCTCAAAGGAAACAGTTTGGAAGCAGTACCTGCTTACACGATTAACCCTATCTAGTCTAGAAGGGCCAAATCACTGGTGTTAGAAGGGACCCTTGGAGATTATCTAGTTCCTCCCTCTACCACACGCTTAAAAGCAGGCCCAAATACAGCATGTTGCCTACAGCTTTGTTTAATCGTATTTTGAATATCTCCAAGGATGGCGACCACACAACCTCTCTGGGCCACTTGCTCCAGTGTTCAAACACAAGCACAGTAGGGGGGAAAAAAAAAAAAAGTTAAAAAAAAGAAAAAACAAAGGGTTTTCTTATGTTCAGATGAAATGTCCTGTGTTTCAGTCTGTGACAATAGCCTCTTGTCCTGTCACTGGGCATCACTGAATTGGTGGAAAGTGCATAGAACAGATGGGCTAGAAGCTTGATGGAAAACTGACTGAAACACTGGGCTGAAAGGCTACAGAGGTACACAGTCCAAGCAGGAATTGGTTGCTAGTGGAATTTCTCAGATAGTGGAGCCAATAGCTTGTAATGCTTATGGTAATGTTTAATATTTATGTTTAACAGTTAACAGCCTGGATGATGGGACAGAATGTACCCTTAGCAAATTTGCAGATGCCAGCAAACCGGGGAGAGTGTTCAGTACTTTGGAGGGTAGAGCTGCTATTCCAAGGGTCTTTGATAGGCTGGAGTGGTAGGCTGACACGAACCTCAAGACATTTAGCAAAGAAAAATGGAAAATTCTGCGCCTGGGATGGAATAACCACATACCACAGTACAAGGTGATGACCAATGGGATTTCAGTTCTGCAGAAAAAGTCTTGGATATCCTGGTGGTCAACAAGTTGAGCATGAGCCAGAAATGTATCCTTGTGGTGATGTCTTTTTTTTTTTTTAAAAAAAAGTGCATTCTGGGCTGTATTAGCAAGAATATAACTAGCAGGATGAAAGTGATTATTTCCCTCTGTCCAACCCTTGTGAGCCCATCCTTGGAACACCACTGTATCCAGTCCAGGACTCCCCAGTGCAAGAAAGACCCAGGTATACTGAAGCCAGCCCAATGCAGGGCAACCAAGATGGTCAGAATGCTGCAGCACTTGAAGTGCAAAGAAAGGCTGAGAGAATTGTCTTTCTTCAACTTACAAAGACAAGACAAATTGCTGTCTTCAAATGCATCCTAATGAAAGTTTGTTGGAGATGGAGACAAGCTCTTCCTCAAAGTGCCTAGTGACAGGATAAGTAGCAACAGACATACCTGTAACATGTAGAAATCTAATTATGTGTTAGGAAAAAAAGTAATATTATAGTGCTCATCAAATACTGTATCAGGTTACCCATCCTGGGAGTTATTCAAAACTTGACTGGACAAGGCAATGAGCAGCTTGATATAAATAAGGATAAAGTTGAACTTCATGACCTCCAGAGGTCCCTCCAACCTAAATTGTTCTGTGACTATGTGCTAAAATGTGTCTGCCATTTCTGAGTGGCTGCTTAGTATTCACACTCTAGATGATAGCTTTCTATCAGAAGATATTCATCTGGATATTTTACTAGTGCAGATCTGTTTATTTAGAGAGAATATGCAGAGAAAATATACTCTTTCTCCGAACACATCAGGGACAAACACCAGAAGGCAGTTTCTCAGCTGAAAGTTCACAAATTCTCCTTCTGTCCAGCTCTGTTATAAGAAACTTTCTGTCTTCCTCATGGTAACTACGCTACACTATGCCTTCCTTCAAATTCTGCGGATTTGGTTGTTGTTGTTTGTTTGTTTGTTTTCTTTCAATACATTCCAGTAGATGCAACACACCTTGCTTTCCTAGCCTGATCCCAAGAAAGAGGACAGTTAGGGTTCTTACGTCTATGAGAGGGAAGTCTCTGCCTTTCCTGCAGTCTGAGCAGTGGCTTGTCATGTAGCAAATAAGGCACTCATTGCAAGTTTGTGTTCTCCTCCCCGTCCCCCCCCACAACTTTTGGCAGGAAGAAGGGAGGATGATATACTGTTTTCTCTTGAAAATTGAAATTAGGTGGTAGACGTTTTCTACGTGTGTGATTTCCTTACAGGAAAAAGCTGACGTTATCGCAGGGAGATGGGAAGGTTATAAGGCTCATCAGGCTATAGCTATAATGCTATAATGTTACCTTTGCATCAAAAAATATCACAAGATGGGATGTGGATGTGTTTCCATATTGTGATGAGTGCATTTTAAATGAGGAATTTATCCTAGATGTTACCAAGGTTTGCGAATGCTGGCAAATGACATGCTTGCGTAAAGTCACCAACAACATTTGTAACAATATGCTTGTGATATAATTCTTCTTTAACTGATTTTTTTTTTAATTTTTTAAATTCTTTATAAGACATTGGTAAAATGCCACAGGCTTTCAGAATTCAGTGACAACACAAAAAGATCCACTGTAGAAACATTGAAATGTTTCTTATTTTAAGATTTAAGCAAACTCTGTGTAAACTAAACTCACATAAAGCTAATGTAAAATAAGAAAATGTTAACTTGATCTGACTGATAACGTCAATTTTCCTGCACTTTACTAGCATGTTTAAGTGTCATTTAAAAAATAAAAAATAAATGCATGACCTGAAATTTTAGCTATACAATTCCTTGCCAAAAAGGCAGAGCCATTCTCAGGCTGGCTGTGTATAGCTCCACTTTCCAAATAAGGTAATTAGAATACAGTATATTTTAATAGATATAATTTTTTGATTTTTTTTTTCTTTTAAATCACTAGTGCCTAACTATACTTTTTCTTTTTTTTATGTAATTCATTGCATAAAATGCAATGCACTTAGATGTCTGATTTGCATACCACAATAATTGTATTTTATAGGAATTCCTGTGTGTAACAGTTGGACTATAAATATTTGTACAATTAACATCTCAACCACTTTTATAGCACGCACATAAATCTTTTTTTCTTGTTGGCCAGTTTTGTCCTTTGGTCTCTCTATTTAGAACGGTTAGCAGTAAAGAGGTTACTTTGACTTTTCATATCTTTGCTTGTATAGTGATTCCTCCTTGTGCTCAAAGAGGGGAATATTCTGACATGGATAAAAGGTGAATTTGGCCTTTCTAGCAACAATAATGGCATCAAGCAACGTACTTATTAGCATGCAGAGGAGCTGATACATTATAAGGTTATTGCAGAAATCTGGTGTGGGAGAGGTGTTTTCTTTAAGTGTTTTTTTTCTTGACTATCTTTTCCCCATTGCTCCCAGAAGTTTTGGAGCAATATAATAATAGCCAAAACTTTTTGCAGGGTCTCCGACTATTATAATTGGACTGTGGCTTTTCTCAGGATGGTAAGATTCCATAGATAAGTTGCCGTTGGCTTAGTATGGTCACCTGCCTGCAAAGACCTGTTATCCAGTTAGGATAAAATGCAGTGTTTGGTCCAACATTTGTAACCATCATAAGATAATGTTCCAGATAAGTTCTTAGTGCATCTGTAAGAGATGTATATTTCCATTCTGATATAAGCTTTGAAAAAGAATGACGAATACTTCATTCCTCATAAATAAGTAGAAGATTTCACTTTGATAAGTCAGAATTTCATCCTCAGAGTTTAAATATTTAAGAACTTTCTCAGTGTCACAAACATGTGACAAAATGTTTTTCTGAAGAATATTTGAGTTAAAAAAAAGCCAACGCTTCAGAGAAGGGCATATTATTTGGTGTATGGAGTGAAAACGTGGCTTTCCACAGACTTTCAGTTTAAGGTTTATATGTTCTGCTCAAGGATAAACATGTTGCATACAAAAAATAGCAGATATTTATAAAATGTGGAACTAGTATCTTTCAGGTGAAAACACAATGAACACACATTAACGTTAGGAGTGAGGATGATAATTTAAATGCATTAAAATGTACGTAGTAAGATTCTGTCTTCTGATGTCTATAAAAACATTCATTGTCATGAAAATGTAGTGAGTCATGAGTGACTTCTTTCTTCTCTCTTCTCTATAATTTCATTTTCATCAGAGAAAAGCAGATGTCAGCTCCCTGGATGAGAAAACAGTGTTTATTATCATAAATAACACCTGTCAAATCAATACATCCTTCAATCTGGCTCAAGCTAAATGCTGTACTTGAAGACTATGAATGAAATCATAAGAGAAAATCTTCTTGAATGTCCTTTCTGGGTCTCTTTAAGGAAAGAAAATTGTCTTCATTTTCAGCCATGGGAAGATAATAAGTTAACAGCAATTAGTGTATGCTAGGAAGCAATCACGTGTTTTTCTTCAAATTGATGATGTTATGCCAGTTTGTTGCTCTTGAATCCCTGGGTCCATCTACATTGCCATTTAATTTAGGTAGTTGTGTTTGGAAAGCTGTGCCTTCAAAACAAATCTCACAGCTTATGCCCACTGCCTGTGCACTGCCTCCCAGAGTGGAATAGCCTTGGGGTACCTGAATCTGTTCAGCACCATGGAATCATTATGGTTGGAACACACCTTCAGGATCATTGAGTTCAGCTGTAAACCTAACACCACCATGCCTTCTAAACCCTGTCCCTACCATTTAAACTTTTTGGAAACTGATCCTTGTTTCTGCATATTTCAGATCTGCCCTTTGCTCAAGTCTGAATCCAAAAGCTGTGGATTCTATCTCCATGTCACTTGGGGTATTTAAAAGACAAAGCAGCTTGTGCAAAGGATAAAATAGAAGTTGTAGCAGCCCTCTTCAAACCAATCCTCTCCTGAAAGAGGTTTCAGTCAGAGGACAAAGCTAAACTCTTGGCTGTTTTGACAAAAGAATGGTCATGGGTGCTCCAAAGTTGGCGTACCTGCAAAGCAGACAGTATAAAATGGATATTCATGGTTAATATCTGTATATGAAAATTATACCTATTCTGCCAACAGTATTAATAGTACCTGCCTAACTTAGCACTGCCTGATCTTATTTGATTATTCAGCTGAATTAAGTTAAACTCCAGTATTCCTACCTTTCTAATTCTGCTCTAGAGCGTAGTATTTATCTAGCATTAGACTCTATATGAAAGCTAGAGGTAATCCATTGCTGAATAGGAAAATAATAATTCAGCTTCCCCAAGCAAACATTTCTTTATTAAAATATTCATTGATACTTTTTTCTTTGCTTTCTGGAAAGGCTCTGAAGCCTCTAAAGAGTATCTGTACAGAGTGCTCAGTTGCCAAAAGCTGGCTGGAGTTCTGGAAGCAGCCTGGCTGCAAGGTAAATTACACGTCATGGAGCTCTGCTACAGCTACGTTACCTGATTCACTTTCCTAAAAGGTGAATCACCTGCTGCTTTTGCAATAACTTTCTTAAAGTCTCACTAAACTGTCTTTGTATGCTTAATGTTCCCTTCTGTCTCATTTATCTATTTGCACACATTATTTTCCTCAACTTCTTTTCCTCTAAGCTATTGTAGCACTATAGCATGAGCTATTTTTATCCTGTCTCTTCCATTCTGTCTCTCTTCCCTATATGTGCAGTCCTGCCCACTCTCTTTACCTTGCCAAGCTCAGGCTTTTCCCTGAGATTTTCTTTCTGTTTTCTTCCCAGGGATCCTTTTTCGAATCAAATAGTTCTGTTTTTTCTTTTTCCTTTGGTTTGTTTTATTATATAAAAACATATATTTATTTAAAAAGTTTTCTGTTTTGGAAAAAAAAAAAAAAAAAGTGGAACTCTAATGTATGTCCTTGGGCAAGAATGCATATTCATGTGTACAAACATGAATTTAAGGAACTCCATAATACTTTCACCACAAACCCCTTTGCCAATATGTCTAGTTTTAGAAATGCAATTCTACCACTAGTCTCATGTTTTATGTGAAAGAACATTAAGTCAGATCAGACTGGTACCATAACTCTGTATGAGGACTGAAGTGTATACATGCTTGCTTTTTTTAACAAAAAGATGCCTTGTTTCCCTTATTTCTTTGAATTACTATAATCTGAGACATTATTTAAAACAACAGTAGGGTTGGGAGGAAAAAAAAAAAAAAAGCAAAAAGCAACACTTACAAATTGATAGTAGTCTTCTAAAAACCATCATTGCCTAGCAATATATATAAAAATGCCTTAACTCTTTCCTTTGTGTGTGAGATGTCTGCTTTGTGGATCTCCAAAGAGTTTATTTGGGGAAATGTCAATCCACAATACACTTGTAGGATTGTCATTCTTCGAGATTAACATCCCAGAGCTATGATGTTTCTGTATATTCTCTATAGCAGCAAACGTTGTGTCCTGAAACTAGCCAGTCTATACCATAAAAGGTAGAAGAAAGCAGATGGAGGACAAGAAACTGCGAGTTATCCCTACTCAGCTTGCTATATTAACCACATTCTTAGAAGGATGTGGGGAGGTCTCTCAAAATATCCAGGATCCTACACACACTTTCCCTTGCTGTCTTTCATTAAAATATTTCCTTCTTATTTCTTCAGGGTTTTAAGCTATACCTTTTGTTGTGCTTTAGCATATATATACTAAGATTTGCTAGTTCTTGCTATTTACTTTTTAATATGGCATTTATTGGTCTCATCGTCCTACCTGGATAATGAGCAAAGAAATTATGCAACTATGCACACAGCTTACCCCACAAATAACTGAATTTTCATGCGTTGAGATGGATAACAGACACCATGGAAGGCTGGTGCATAGATGGAACTGGTATAAAATAATACAAGTGCTGTCAATACCACTGCATTTTTTAATGAGAAATGCATGCTACTTAATATTTCTGGATTCATTTTGGCTTGTTGTTGATGGTAAACTACCTGCTATCTCCCTCTATAAATGATGAGGTAAATGTATTTTTTTGAGGTCAATATTAATTCTTAATGGGTGTCCATTATTGCTTAGAAATGCCTATCATTCTATGGCTATTCAACCCAATATATTTTCTATTCTGACAAGCTCTCAGATTTGGGATACCCTCTTTTTTTTTTTTTTTTTTTATAGCACTGTGAGACTCTCTCTAAATGATTATATACTGATATTGACTTTTTTTTCTTTTTTTTTGGGTCTTTTAAGCTATCCCTAATAAGAAATAGAATATTTAATCATCATTCTTCAAAAACTATTGGTTGGTGGTTTGAAAAGTGGAATGCTTTTGTAATTTGATTTACGCACAAAAATTATTCAGTTAGCCAGCTCTATTACCTTTCCAGCTCTTACTTCCAACAACAGCTGTTTTAATTTAGAAGAAATAAACTTAAACTGTAGATGGACAGAGAAATCAGGTATGATTCTATGATCTTAGGCCAATTAGGATAAATTAGAATGTATGATTTATGTCAGCCAATATTGATGTGGTCATGGCATAGGTTTATCAAAAGGAAATATTAATCACAGTTTTTTGTTAGATTATTATTTTTTTAAAAAATTATTTACTTAATATATTGCATGTTTTTCTTGTTTCCTTTTTATAAATTTCTTATCTTTTTATCTCGTACTGATTCAATAGAAAAATGAATGAGTATTTTAGTCATTCATAGAATTCAGGAAAGGTTTCAGATGAGCACTTTTTTGTGGCTGGTATTTTGGCAGCCTCCTAGTGCAATAAGTTAAAACCTTTTGTTGGTTTGAACAGAACATGCTTCTTTCTCATTGTTAGCAATATAGAACGTGGTGTTTTCATTAGAAATTATGATTTTGTTATGACAAAGAGTCAACACTGTCAAAAAAAAAAAATTCCAAAAGAAAAGAAAGTCCTGGCCAGTGGTTGTTCAGATGTTTAAAAGACTTCTATGAGGGAAAAAAAAAAAAAAAAAAACTCTATGAATTTTTCTGTCAGTTTTGATTAATATGTCAGTATGCCATGCCATACCACACCAATCTCAGTTTTTTAATTTTAAAATGAAAGATATTTTATAATAAATAAAAATTATTATGATTTTAAAAAATGTTAATAATAATGAAAATTATTTTGATATTTCCTGATTTTAAAAAAGAGAACTGACATGTTCCTGTGATTAAAAAAAATAATAATTACAGCTGTATTTTTAACTGGGAAAATTCTATATGTACAATTTTTATAATATGTATCTTTCCCCTCTAAATTCGGTGGCATCTCAAGAGATTCACATCTGTCTCAGAATTTGATATCCATAGAGGACTACTCCTTTCAAGGTTCCCATGGAAGAATGGAACTACAAATATTTTAAGCCACTCTATATAAATTACTAACATTCGCAGCTCAGTATGCTAACACTTTTAGCTCACCAGAAGAAAATTACCTCCTTTGTGATATTGTCTTTTTTTTTTTTTTATTCTCTCCAGCTTAATCTTGGGCCCTGTGCAAGTAGAGACAGAGCCAGGCTTTGAAATTTGGAGTGGACGTTTTAAGTAATGGGTTTTTTTATGGTTTATCTCATTCTGCTGAAGTCCTTTCTCGTTGCTACACATATGAAAAAGAAAATGAAAATGCTTATTTTTTTTTCTTTAACTTTTGATCTAGTATGACAAGGAAAAAATTAAGGAGGGAAGAGGGAATTTCAATGTTGCTGAGATATCAGTCTTTGCGAAAAAAAGGAAAAAGGAAAAGCAACAGCCGCTAGAGAAAGTAAAAGCCAACTACTGAGCTTACAGCTGCATGACATGGAGAAGTGCAGGGTCTAAGCAATGGGGAAATGTAGATAGTCTCCTTTTAAAGATGATGAGAGTTATTTACTTGCTAAATATTGCCTGGCATGAGTCCTTTGGCATGCAAGCTGCTCTGCATCAGGCTGGAGTTTCTGCCTGCGGAGATCACGGCAATGGGGGGAGCTAATGCTACAACTATATCTTCCTCTGATTGACAATTTTTCCCACTGTAACAAGATCACAAAACTGCTCCAGAATCTATGCAGATTTTGTGGCCATGCTTCACATGTGGTGAAATTCCTTTGCTCTGCTAAATATTTGTTTGTGACAGCACTTTGGAAAGGATTGGCAACATAGTAAGTCTCTCAGTCAAAGCAAAACTTATTGTAATGTCTAGAGAGAGAGCAATACAAACAGCTTAAGCGTCTTTCATGTCTTTAATGCTAATCATAAAATAAAATATCTGTTAAAATATTCTGGTCTGAAATAGATTGCTCAAAAAACATTGGACACAGCAGTGGTGTTATGTTAACCTATAGCTTAGCAATGCCTGCCAATTGCCAAATTACTCCTGATATACCGTAAGTTAATAAATAATTTATGTGCTGTTAATAGATTCATAATATGAAGTTCCTGCTGTAGAACTATATTACACCAAGTCATGCAGAGAACTGCTATAAAAAAAAAAAAAAAAAAAAAAAAAAAAAAAAAAAAAAAGAAACACCAAAATGATGAGTTAAAGTGCTTTGTGTTGTTTACTCATTGTGTCCTTGGACTATCCATACCAGGCACTTGGTTCTCAAAAGAGAGTGCAATAGTTCTCAAAAGAGACGGCAGTACTAACTTTCACATTTAATATATAAACTATCCATATACAACAAACTTTTTTACTGGATACTTCCCCATATTTCCTAATAATAGATGCAAAAGATATTAAAAATTCAACATGTATTATAGACTGGCTGGCAAAGATATCAGCTTACTTAAATCTCTGACCTAATTTCCATAAGTATTTGTTATTATTTACATAGCTGAATATGCATTGTTAAGGCAAAGAACAAACTTCCATATTAACTTCCTTTTCATTTTTCTACCCTCCGTTTCCATACTATATTAGTTTGGACTGAAATGGTCTGGACTCTGCATTTTCAAAGTCCTTTAAAGAGGGAAAATTAGGAATATGCTTACTAGATTATACACAAAGTTAAAATACGTGGAAGAGATCTGCTGAATGTGATCTTACTGAATAAAATGGACTTCCATAAGCTTCTGCTCCAGCTTATCTTTCTTATGTACCAATAGGTACATCTTGTCTAGAGCAATAAATCTCAGTCTGGTCTCTAGTTCCTTGCTAATAAAAGGACAAATGAATTTGACAGTACAACTTAAATTTTAACAACTGACTAACAGCAGGCAAGGATTTATTATCTTAACCACAAGCTTTTTTGAAAACTTAAATTTCTAGTTCATTTATAGGGTGAAACTAGGCAGCTAAAGGTGTGGGGCAATGGGGTAAAAATAATGATTTTTTTGTTATTATTTCTCTATTAGAAATTACAGATTAATTCCATTAAAGAAGATATTTTAAAAAGAGACCAAACAAATTGACACTTAATACCTCATTAATTTATGCTGAATTTGATTACCCAATTTCATCAGGCTCTAGAATGAGATTACTAATATATAATTGCATACAGTCTACAGGAATTAAAAACAAGCTCATATCCAAAACAATCTCTGTAGTTAATGCTAGAAAAAAAAGATTGAGGGTCTACATAAAAAACTAACAAATACAACCTAATGGACTGCACAAATGACTACCATTTAGTTCAGGTTTATTGCATAAATCAAAGATCTTTGCTTCTTTCCTCTAGCCACATTCCAACTCACTTTGTTATTCCTCCTATAGCCCCAAGAGACATTATTTTCAAATAGCTTTTATCTGTCATGCCATGTAAAATGTAGTTCAGAAGTCTAAACAAAATAATGTCAACTGCATCTCTGTCACTTTGCTCTATTATCCTCAGAAAAGTCAAATATACTAGTTAAACTGGAGCTGCTTTCCCTGAATTCTTGCTAATCCGAGATTTAATGAAACTTGTCCTCTCAAAAACAACTTTCCTAATGTGCAAACCACACTTTAGTTAGCTTTAAAATATTCAGTTGTACAGAAAGAAGTGATGTTTTAAGACACTGAATATGAGGTGATTTTATTCCAGAAAATACTGAAATGCTTAAACCTAGAGCATAACAAAGAGGAGACCATTTTGTTTAATTGTCTCTCTTTAATGCCTCTTGAGGGATATGATTTCTTGTATTTTTCACATCTTTGCCATGCTAAAGTAAGACCAAAATTAAAAATCAAACACAAGAATTACAATTTTGAACTGTGACTTATAAAAGAAAGAATAGAAAAGCTGAATGGAAAAAAAATAAAAAACAAGTAAAAAAAATAATGGTTGTCTCAATGTATTTTGCATAACCTGTTAGAGAGTTTGGACAATGATAGCATATTTGAAATCATGAGGGAGAAACTCTTCATTTGTTTAAATAAGTATATATTGTGAGTTAGTGAGGGAAAAGTGCTTGTGAAAAAAATGTGTGTGAAAACAGTTAGTGAAGCAGTTTATAAAAAGTTAGTACCAAACAACAGAAAATCAAAGAAAATAAGCTGCCGAAGGCACTTTCTTAAACCAGTTAAATTATTGAAATTATTGGGAATTAGAAATTTTGGAAAATATTGGGAATTAGAAATTTTCAATGCACATAAATGCAGCTATTTCTCTCTATTTGTCTGGAAGTGCTACTTCTCAGGAATTTAAATATTAAAATCTCTTTTTTTTTTTAAGATGAGATTAAGATTTTGAATGACACAGAATCATGTTATTCCAAACAAGAATGACAAAACAGTTATGAAATTTCCTTTGCACTGTCTTTGCAAAATGCTGGTATGGTAATCCTGAAAGCCTGTGATCTTATGTACTTCTTTGGAGAAAAAAAAAAAAAGAAAAAAAGGAATGTTTTGAGACAAAGAGTGAAATTGCAGAGACAGAAAGGATATTGAAAGATACAGCTAAATCACTGTTTTGCAATCTTTTAGCATATACATAACTATACATAGCTGTGTAGATGTCAATGTGAGATGATTCCCAGTGGTTCACGCTTAGGGAACATTGCCATCTGCGGGTTGTGCAAGCCACCCCTCGGGCAACAAGTCACAAAAGAACAGCCTCGGTCCTCAGAGAGCTACACTCTCTTCTCTTTTCAGGGTTTCTCCTAGGAGCAAGACCCATCTGTTCAGGGCTTGACTGAGCTGGTTTGCGGCTGTCCTTTCATTGACTCGCTGTGTTCTCGTGTTGGTTTTGTGGCTGGTGAAGACGCTCTGTGAATGTATATGCACTAGCCATTGAATTGAGTCTGCTCTTGAGAGCACAGAATCCCAACACACATTTTAAAATTGTGTTCCAGGTTTGTGCTTTCTTTTCTTTTTCTTTTTTCCTGTTTTGGATTCGGTCCATTTTCTGAAGGATTCTTCTAATGTCATTATAGCTTAATGGGATTTGAAATTTTATTTCAAAGAAGCCTAAATGTTATTACAGTCTATAGAAAGAAGGCTTCTTGTTCTCAGAACAGTCTTTCTTACTTGCACAACTCTTGAACAGAATGTTATTAACATGAAAGGAGGCCATGCTTCTTCCTCTCTGTCTTTGCTGTCAGTAATCTGAGATTACTTGTGTCTTTTTGAGAATAGTAAGGAATTTGCTCAACTAGTACTCTAAATCTGACTAGTTTCTTAATCATTGGGAACATTTTGTATATTATTCTTCTCTACACAAAAGACATAATATACTGCCTAGCCTTCCCAAATAAAATTACTAATGACTGTCAGTCAGATATCATTTTTAAAAATTTTATTAAGAAGTTCTTTCTATAAACTCTACTCATTAGGTATCAGCAACCATCAAATTGTTACCCACTGATCCTGAGAGCTTGAGAAAGGATAAAATATATATCCTATATATTTTATTTAAAATTTAAATAGATGTGAAGTACATTTTTGCCTTAGGTGAGTATGGTGGGCTTTCACTGAGAATATGTACCATTTAGGGGAAATGAAAAGCACAAAAAACGAACAAAATAAAATTTGACATTCTCTTTGACATGTTGCGTCACCAAGATGGCTTTGCTATTTATGAGGCCTCAAATGTACAGGATCAAGGTTCCAAATGGGAGACAGAACAGTGATTTGCTTCTGTCACGGAACAAGTGATGGTGGGGCTGAGTGACACAATGCACTTCACTCGTGGCAAAGAAATAGTAATAGGTTTTACTGATAATGACAATGGCTTCACAAGATTCTACAGCAAGGTCACTTACTATTTACTGCATGGAGGTTCAAGATACACACACAGAATCATCAAGGACACCCTCCCGTTGACTCATGAAGTTCAGATTAGATCCCCTTGTTTTCCAAACTCCTTCTGAGAGGAGTCTGGGCACAGCTGGATGCAATCCTAGTCCCAGACCTGGTCAACAGCTTATGATTAATCATAAGGGCTTTGTGCACAGTTACAAAGTAAAGTTTACAAGTTCAAAAAGAGAGAGCCCACTATAGTCACTTACCACGAATCTGTTGTGAGAAGGATCTCTTAACCTCGAGGAGGATCCTTCAGAGGCGTCCCTACTCAAGGGGAGATCCTGGTGCACAGCCCTCTGCCATGCAAGGAGAGCTCAATGGGCTCTCGGGCTGTCCCCGTATTTATGGGATAAGGTAATTGACTTATAGTCATTCTTTCAATTCAGAAATGACTGTTGACTGGTGTATGCACACTTAGCCTTATCTCCATCAGGACTGTTATTGATGGTTTAAGTCCGAGTGGGGGAAGAAATCAGGGAGGCAACTACCAGGATCACTGGTGATTAACACCTGAACAGGGCTACGTGTGAGAAGTGAGGTTGAGCTGGGGAAGGAGCACATCCATCACAGCTTCCATCTATGTCTATGCTAGAGATAGTAAATTTGGCAGGAGATCTCCTGCCATGAATGAGAAGAAAAGCCAAACAATCTTTGATTCAAAGTTTTCCAAGTTTCTTGACTCAAAAGAGAGGACTGTTTGTTTCATAGCCTGTGTGTTTTTTTAGGTACTCAGCAGTTATCAGGAAGGGTCTACTAGGGTCTACTAATTATGTATTTTGAAGAGAAATTCAGTATTTTAGATTGAAATAATTTTTAATAAATATTCATTAAGATATAAGTAGGAAAAATCAAAATTTGAAATTCAGATGTTCATTCCAATTCTGAACTTACAAATTCTCTGCAAAATTTTAATGATTGTGTTCATATTCATCATTCACAGACATTTTGTCCTGTGTTTTGAAAAGCTTCTGCACAGATCTTTAGCAGAACTACATTATTTGAAATCTGTGTTGTGTTTATGCAGTGCAGCTGGTGGTGCTTATTGGTGATACTGATTTAGAATCATAGAATCAAAGAATCATTAAGGTTGGAAGAGACCTTCAGAGATCATCTAGTCCAACCCCCCTGCACACGCAGGGTCACCTACAGCAGGTGGCTCAGGACTGCGTCCAAGCGGGTTTGGAAGATCTCCAGAGAGGGAGATCCACAACCTCTCTGGGCAGCCTGTGCCAGGGCTCTGTCACCCTCACAGTTAAGAAATTTTTTCTTAAGTTCCTGTGAAACTTTTGGTGTTTCAGTTTGTGGCCGTTTCCTCTAGTCCTATCGGTGGCCCCCTCTGAAAAGAGGCCGACCCCATCCTCCTCACTGCCTCCCTTGAGGTACTGATAGACCCTGATGAAATCCCCTCTCAGCCTTCCCTTCTCTGGGCTGACCAGGCCCAGCTCTCTCATCCTTTCCTCATAGGGCAGATGTTCCAGACCCCAATCATCCCCACAGTGCTGCACTGGACTCTCTCCAGTAGCTGGGGAGAGGGGAAAAAATCACCTCTCTCAACCTGCTGGACACGCTCTTCTTAATGCACCCCAGGATCCCACTGACCTTCTTGGCCACGAGGGCACTGCTGCCTCATGGTCGACTTGTCATCCACCATGACACCCAGATCTTTCTCTGCACTGGTCTTCTCTTGTCTTCAGACAAGAAGTTGATCCATAACTGAATGCATAGCTAATCCACCATTTTATGAGTGGGTCCATTGGCTCCGCAAGTAAAAAATTCCGTTCATATTCCATATTCATTGACCAGTTTCTCAGTTTGTGAAAAACACCATAACTTAGCCCTTTTTGTTGCAGATACACTGATTTTTACCTGGCAAAGTTAAAATGATTAGGGCACCTCCAAGTACCTTACTTTCTTTTCTTTTCCTTCATCTAACTTGATTTATTTCAGTAGGCTAATGCTTAATTTGTTTGGGATTAGCGTGTTCAAATTCAGAGCTCGTTTGAGGACTGGAGTTGTGATCTCTTCAGGGCAGAATGAAGACATCGCTGTAAGCTGTTTAGGGAAAATGTGGAATATTCTTATTACCAGTACCTGCAGAAGAATCTTCTTTTCAGCCCTAAGGCTGCCAGTTGGTACCTTTCACAAGTATTTAATCTACTTACCAGTGTAGGGTCACTGACTGCTCTCTGTTCATAGGGGAATACCTCCTGATAATAGTGCCAGCACAGACTGAGAATGGAGTGTAGCTTTTATGGAAAAAAACAATAAAGACAATGGGAGCAAGAGCACCTACCCTCGAATTTTGGGGACAAATTGTCTTCCTACACTTAGTTACTGAGTTTGGGTCTGAGAATTCTGCTCCTTTTATAAATGCTCAGAGAATCCTTAACAACTGATGCCATACAGAGAACACAATTTAAAATCAAATTAGTAAAAGGAAAATCTCTTCTTGACTTGACAGTTCTTCTATATGCTGAAGAAGGCAACTGTGCCTTCCTCCTGGCTCTGACCCTCCTCCAGGAGCCCCCGTCCATGCAGTGCCCTCACAGTACCATAAAACTGTGCATATTTAAGCTCTCTTTAAAATGTTTAGCTGTCTGAGACCATTTAGTCTCTGCATTGTCAATTTGATATTAAATGACAGCAAATACCCACCACAGTTTTTTATTATTTCCTTGTCTTTTTTTTTTTTTTTTTCCTTTTGGGTTATTAAGAGCCCCAAGTTTTCTGGATAATTATTGTCTACAGCGTCCATGCAAGCACAAAATTAAACAGCATAACAAAAAATAATGTTGTTTTCTGAAGAAGGTTACTCATCCGTTATTCATCCAAAGGACTTAGTTTTAAGAGACAATTTTCTTTTATCTTTGACTCATTTTTGCTGTATTTTAACTGTTGTTGTTTGTAGAAATTCATTTGGGTAATAAATGCTTTGTAATTGTGAGTCACCTATTGTAAGTTACCTTTCCTTGTGAAAAAAAGGAACCATGCTGATTGGGTTAATTGGAGCTATGGCTACATATGGAATAGCTTTTCCCTATGTGGAAGTTGTCTAGTTAAGAAAGATATGGAGAAGGATATTTTAAGATGACAGTCAAGACTGACTGCTACCTCTATGGTTGCCATCTCAGCCTATTTAGCTGGAGACCAGGCAGTGAGACCTTTCCATACTAGGCAACATACAGCAGTTGGAGAATAACTATAATCCTCAAATTGATAGAAACTTCATCAACAAATATTTAGTAGATCCAATTTTCTATTTATTTCTTTCATTTACCCATTATGCCTTGGGATACTAAGGATATGTGATTTGAAACATGGAAAGATAAGTCTATGTCACTTACAACTTTCAAAAGAAATCTTAATGAGAACCACAAGAAATTGTGCAGAGCCACTATGGGCTTTACATAGCGTATAGATCAATGTTTGCAACTGTATGAGCTTTATTTTCTAGATAGAAGAAATCCCACCATGTTTCACAAAGTTAAAATTTATGATTAGATCTGTAACAATGCATGGTGGGGAGAACGTCTAAGGATTATAAAGAAAAATGCTTCAACTCCAACCCCCTACAGTAGATCAACTCCAAAGCAGAAATGGAGAGAGATTTCCATGTGTTAACTGACTTATGTGCAACGAAGCCTTTTTCTGCCTCTAATGAATATGACTGATTTTCAATAGAGAAAAGTAAGCTTAAGACCTTGAGATTTTGGCTTACAAGAGGCTGATTTGTGTGTGTCATCTTCGGAATCCTCATTATCCTCTAAAGGATTCTATGCCTCACAAAGTTTTATTCTATACAAAAATTTTGCATGACCTTTTATAAAAGGTATGCTTAATATTACTAAGATCAGTTTCCTCTTTATTCTCCATAGACTCTCATGATTCAACATTCTTTTTGACAATACAAAAAATATGAACTAGCGAGTGATGAGTCAGTACATAACCAGCTTTCAGACGACTCTTGTTCTATTTCTAAACCTGTGCATGATCCAAAAAGTTTTTTTTTTCCCTCTGTTGTTTTCCTTTCAATCAACACTCTACCCTTCTACCTCCAGTCTATTCTGAAAGAGCTGAAAGAAACCACTTTTATGGTTTGTCTAGTTGAAATATATCCAAAAAAAAAGAAATAAAGTTTGCCTCGTGGAGGATGTGAAACTAAATGTTGCCACATATAAGGCTTTGCATAAGCAGTCTAATGCTTTGCCTTCATCTGCACACAACTTGAACTTCTTCAAGTTGCAACTAAAACATAAATATCTGTATGACTCTATGGGATTTTATCCCACTGATGAGGTCAGTCTCACTATTGCACCACTGGCCTTTCTGATAAAGTTTCCAGGGTTGCAAAACTGTCATAATTATCTGCCTAAAGATTTTTTTTTTTCTGCATTTTTCTGCACTAGAGCATGGAGCTCCCAAAAGAGGATCTAGTCTAGTACTTGTGATACTTCCACTGGACACTTCCAGAATCTAAGATTCATGAAGAGGAGTTTTATCCCGTACCATAGACTGCCTAAGAAGACATACCTATCATCAATCCTTCACTTCGCTAAGATTTTATCCCGGTCCACAGTCTGTTATCTGTGCAGTTATGTGCATTGGTAATCTAGTATGTTATAAATAGGGTGAGAAGGAATAAAAGTTGATCAGAATAAAATAGACGAAGGAATGAAAGCAACAATCAGAAAAAAAATCCAGTGGCTCTTAGTTGTACAAGATACCCTTACCATGAAAAAGGTATAAATATTGAAACTTTTTGCACTCCTAGAAATTTTTCACAAACTACAAAAGTGATCTCCCAGTGGTGCTCCAAACATTTCTACTTCTGCAAACAGTAATTCCAGCAATACATTTTTTTCCCCAGCAGTCTGACCACATTTTCAGGAGGCTGCCCTGAAAAGAGATTAGGTTCTTCAAGAACAGTGTGTGTGTGTGTGTGTGTGGTGTGCGTGTGTGTGTGTGCACATGCATGTATGTACATATGTGACGTACCATGGAAGGGAGATACATCGCACAACAGATCAACTGCAGAGAATGACAATTCAGAATCCTTCTTCATGGTTTGAGGGCATAAATGTGCCAGATGTAAGATGGATGTAACCTTCACATAGCCCAAAGAGGCTTAACTGCAAAGCACATCAGCGTGGATTTGAGTCAGTCCTATTCTGCACAGCTCTGCTCAGTAGCAGTCATGTTGGTATTTTAGCTTATTTTTAGTCCAATGAGACTTATCTACTTTTCTGGTATTCAGCATGTACTCGAGCTTAGATCATATTCTTTACATCTTTACATGCTTTTTGATGCAAGATCACTGTTCTTGTGTCATCCAAATCCTCTTCCTTCTTGTACACTGGGACTGCAGTCAACCAGTTTTGATTTTATGTTCATAGTTGAGAAAATATTGATTAAAGGGTGTAGGTGTCATCACAAGTCGAGAAAGTCTTTGTTTAGGCTTCAAGATGAATTGGAATTCAGCTGTGCATTTCCATGCTTATTTTTATAAAATGATAACATAGGAGTATAATTTACTTTTTTTCCCCCCCCCTTTCAGAAATTGAGATACTGGTAAAACATAGTGAAGGCTTTTTGAGACAACTTACCCAACCGTAGTTGGAAAGAATCGATAAAAGGAGGATGATACAGACTGTCACAATGAAACTGTTGGAGAAGAGATAAGATTGGGAGCAATTTTGTTTCAGATGGAAATAGTGTATAATAGAGAAATTTGACCAAACATTTCCATATTTGAAGATAAATATTGATTTGGCTGATTTTTCATATTATTTCTAGACCACAATTGAAAACAGTAAAAGCAATAGGGAGGGAATATATAACAAGCTCCAGGTGACCCTACATGTGCAGAGTGATTGGACTAGATGATCTCCAAAGGGATCTTCCAACCTAATGATTCTGTGATTTTTAAGCCCAAACATTTCTGACAATGTTTATATATTATTTGTAGCTTTTACTTGTTGTATTCAGGTAAATTAAACTATGCTTAAAAGACAGTAAGAAGAAGAAAGGAACAATCATACTGTCTATGCAGACAAACATTAACCGAACTGGGACTGTTTGCAGAGAGTTCATAATTTTTGAAAGATCAAGGATAGTTTCTTTTAAAAAAACTGACAGAGAACCATTACCTTAATTTTTTCTGGCTTTGCAGTCTGCTTGTGGACAGTTTTGGGTCATAGGAGTTAATTATTATGTATGTTTTTCTGGAGTACAATTTGTTGAGTTCTTGCTTCCTTGACACTGATCTGAAAAGGTAAAAACTCACTCTCCGGGCCGTTTGGCAGCACTGTCACCCAGAGGATGGCATAGTCCAGCTGGTGTAAATACCAGCAGCTGAGCAGGATGGATGGGTGGTAGATTTTGACGCAAGACTGGGCTTAAACTATATCCGAAAGTACGGTGTTGATGTAGCCCTAAATTGCATATTAATTAAATCCATGCAATGATGTAGTTTAACCTGATATACACTGTAAATGGTAAATTGTCATCCAAGTTTTTAAGAACCAGGAAAAGGAAAGATACTGGGAGAAAAAAAAGTTATATTTATGCCACATGTGCACACACATGAATCCTCCTTGGAGACACTGCCTTGAATAAATTGTTATGGCTGCTCTCTGCTCTTCAACACATATGATCACTATAATCATACTTTTTTTTTTTTTTTTTTTTTTTTTTTTGAGAGAGAATGAGAGAATCTGTGGTTGGCAATATCTCTGAGGCAGGTGTGCATGGTGATTTGGGGAAGTAAGGGGATGTTTAGTGCACATGCCATGGGACATGGGAAAGGAAGCTGTGCTGGATGATTTGCCCAGTGCTGCTATCTTGATAGACATAACCTGCACCTCCAGCTTAAAGGCGCATAACCTCGAGCCTGATCATGTTGTGGTGCTTTCCATCACGTCCTCTCCTTGCTTGCCACTGGGCAGACACAGCCGTTTCATTTTGTTTTATTTTGGTGTAAAGCTCTACATAGATAAAAGAATATAAGTAGCTTAAATGCATTGGCCTTTGGCACATGTAACATTTAAGCAAAATTGTAAAAGATATCAAAGAATTTTGATTGGTCTTGAGAAGTGACATTTGCAGAGATGCCAGCAAAACCTATCTCCAGAATCAGCTTCTGCCTTGTTACAGAGCGGAACTGACAACTAAGAGATGTCTGTGGCACAACAGTCTCTACAGAGTTGCGCTGAAATCCCTTTTTGTCATCGCCCTGACAGAGCATAATAAAGTAATAATGATACTGATTCAACAGTGTCACAAATGCAAAGTCATGAAAAGGAATACTACCAAATGCTTTTGGTACTTTTTTTTCTTCATGCTATAGCTCCAGGCCAGCAAATGTTTATGTATATTAGCAGCCTCACAAAGCTCAGTGGGTCTGTTCAGATGCCTCAGGTGAAACCCAGGCTAAATCTTCGTAGGCTCGAGACCTTGAGTTCAGGCTATCCATACCTTAATTTACCTAATACACTTACGTATGTACAGCAATTATTAATTTCAGAAATTATTTATGCAATTTATTTTAACAACATGCATTTGGTAAAAAGCACATTCCTACATTTGACAAAAATGTATCAGAGTCTTGGTTCATTTTTTTTCTTTAATTTAAGGTTCTTGAATTTAATGTCTAATGCACTGAAAATACTTGAAATGTGAAATAATCTGTCAAGGCCTCAATATTAGAATTGGAAATGCTAAATCTGCCTTAAGATGTGTAAATGACTAAAATTTTACAGTCGTTTTCTTGTACTGAGTGTTTCAACAATTCCCCAGATGAAAAAGTATGAGGTGATGGCAATGACTGTTTCTGTATCACCTCTTTTTGCCTTCTCCTTCAGCTGCCACAAATTCTTCTGTACAGTCACATCTACAGCACTATGTCAGATGTTCGGTATTTGAGACGGGGTGGATCGGGTTATGTGAGCACTTTTGCAATGAAAGATTTCCTGGGTCCACTCTCACTCTTCTGAGATTTCTGTCTAAATCAAGGGATATGATCAGAGAAATAAGTAATGCAAAAGAAAGATATGGATTAACAAGTTATTTTACCAAAAAAAAAAAAAAGTTTCTCACCTTTGGCAATATTACATAGGGAATGATTAAACAGTAATATATGCCAAAGATTCAGTTGTAACTGTCCAGAGAACCTCTTGAAAATAAAGTCTGTAACTATTCCAGCCATGGTGATAAATACTCCCTGGGCTCCTGGGCTTGGCTCTCCATCCCTTGGACATGTCACAGGCTCTCATGGAATATGTGAGGTTCTCATCAGTGGTTTCTCTTCTTTCTTCCTCCAAGGGTCTCGGACTCTTACTGGACCTGACTTTCATCCCTTGACTCTAAGGNAAAAAAGGTATTTCTAGACATCTAGGAATTCCACCCCAAATGAGCTTTAATTCAGCGGATTTTGTGAGTGTTTGACAGGTGATGTTTACTGTCCTTTTCTACCTGCCTTGATGAAGACCCAGAGAATAAGTGACACAAGTGTTTTGGGGGATCTTCAATTTAGCACACAGTGAGATGAATGGGGTAGGTCATATCTCCTAATAGAATTGTGTAAAAGTAGTAGAGAGGTGCCATTGCATCTATTACTGTGGTTGTGAGATCATCTCAGTCATAACAGCAAAAACGCTTTAACATAATGTTTTACTGGTGAGCAGTGGCTGAGTCTGGACGGACTACATGTTACCTGGTGCTTTGAAAGGAGACACAGATTGCTATTCAGAACTATCTCTAATGAGGCAAGAGCAGAAGTCTTTGCAGATGCACCAAAGCTGAAGTTTTGTCATAGGCAGTGACACAGAAACCTACTGCAGCGAGGTGTGCCTTATTCTTGTCAAGGACATGAAACCGTAAATCTTCTTGCATCCTCAATAAGGGTTTCAGCAGCTAGGCTACTGTGGTTTTCTGGTAAACTCACCAAATGAATGAAGTACGATTCTTATTGGGTGGTATCAGGTGAGAAGTGTTCTTTGGATTAGGAGTTTCAGCCTTCCTCATCTCAAATAAATGGCAGAACTGTAGAATCAGGGCCTTAAAAAAGCCCAACAGCAAATCTCACAGAAATGGCTTGGGATATTACTGTTCATGGGATATTACCCTTGCGCTAACCTGCTAGATATTATAGTGCCATAACAGTCAACTACATTCCTGCATCCAGCCATGTTAGTTTAATTACACATGAAAATGGCAAACTCCATTTCAGCAAAAAGCAAAAAAAAAAAAACCTTACGTAATAATAAAAAAAGGAAGACATGTACAGTATGACTGAGTCATCATCAGCTAAAGACCAAATACATGTCTTAATTCTCTAAAGCTATGAATAATCTCTTTGTTGAGTCACATATTTATTTATTTGAGGGAAAAAAAATGCAGAATGATTACTGGGACAAGTTTCCAAACACCTAGTGCTTTTTGTATTACTTTTTTGTGTTCACAACTTGGGACAACTTATAGCAGCCTGGTTTAAAGGGCAGTTGCTTTCTCAAAAACATCGCGTGCCTCTTTCAAGCAGAATCCAAAAGTAAAGGGGCAAAAAAATAAAATGAGACAAAAAAATCAACAAAAGAATTGCATATTTCTTACAGAGCATGTAATTAAAGAGACAGTCTTCTACAGTATTGCTTTACAAACCTAATTTTTTTATTCTGAAATGCTAAACTCAGAACTAACTAAATGAATGTATTAATAATGTGATCTTCTATCTATGCCATATATTTTTATTTCTGTAAGTTATTTTGAGAAATGTCAGAGTCTTCAATGTTGATGCAAATTATCATGCATCAGTAAAAACAGGCAATTTAGTATAACTTTGTTTTCCAGCTAGAACTGGAAGACTCACTTTGAAAACTAGATCAATGAACTACACAAGCCAGGTAATGTGCTTGAAAGCTGAGGCATCTCTCTGCTATATTTCAAAGTCCAGTTTTAAGATTTTCTTCTCAGAAAATAAACCATCCATATATTTTAAAATTCAACATCATATACCAAAATGTCACCTGTAGCAAGGAAATAAATGCAAAAAAAATTTTTTTTGATGTTAATTCCTCATGGCTTTTCACAAGAAAATATCACATAGCATCCATATATGCCTAATACAGATAAGAGGTGTCTAAGATATTTACAATAACATACAGATACAGTATCTATAGATATGTATATATCTAAAGATATTGAATCTAAAATAGTAAATATAGTATCTATAGTACTTTTATATATAAACTTAAATGAGTTTATACATGTTGGCTGTGATCTTGAGAGGATTTGCAGACGTGTTATGTTTATAGCTAACAACCTTCTGATTAGAAACTTCATTTAAAGTCTTCAGTCTCTGAGCTGAGTTGGGAGGCTCAGAAGGCGGGTATTAGGTACATACCTATATTTTTGCAGAAGCAAGAGTGTAAATGAAACTTTTAAAGCTAGTGAAGAGGTATAATTAAAATATCTCTATATACGTTTTCTTTGTGTAAAGGATCAAGTGTCAGGTTGGTACAAATGGAAGGTACAAACACAAACCTTGGGCATGCCAGCTATTTTGAGTGCTACGTATGAAAGAAACAAGAATTGTAGTGGCGAAGCCCCATTTCTAGTTGGCGCTGTGGTAGCTGTTCTTCCAGGATTTCCTTCCTGCTACATTAACCAGTGCTCACTTTCCGGAAGGCGTTCGGGGTTGCTGTCTGTAGATAGCTTGTTAAAAGCTGTCACTCTGTGAAGAAGGGACTGAGACAGTAGCAAAAACACGGATCATGGTGGATCAGGGTTTTCTCTGGATGCATCACTCCTTGGACCTTTAGAGAGGACCCTGGACCTACCGGAGGGGACCATATGCACATGCTCTGAACACTTCAGATTAGCATACATTTACAAAACAAAACAAACAAAAAAAAAAACCAAGTTTTTTACATGAGTTTTCAAAATGACTTAACATCTGCGGCTCTCATTTCTTCCAAGCCAGGCACGATGGCTTGAAAATCATTTCTGGTTCCTGAGTCTGGCAATAGAAATAGAATGTGAAACTGCTATTAGGGAAGGAAAAAAAAAAAAAAAAAAAAAAAAAACCACTAAAGAATATCTTTTACCTTAAAAATTACTAATCCCCTTTTCTCTCTTATGCTGTGAGAATGCTGTGAGGAGCTCTTATGCTGTGAGAATGAGAGGGATTATGAAGAGTATGGTGGGATGTTGCTGGGTGCTAGCCAGTTCCCTGCAGAGGCTATATGTTGAGTATCTCTGGTACAGGATGTAAAGCAGCAACATTAAAAACTTCTTTTAGGAAAATGCATTTAAATATCAAAATACATCCACATGTGAGAGCTCCAGGACTAGCACTGAGGGATGCAGTATTTTATGTCTGCTGTATCTCCATGGGATGTACAAGATGGTATCCAACAATATTTTAATGAAAGAATTGCCACTTAAAATAATAATTGGAGGCAAGCATTTTGCTATGTTTCACTAAATTCACAGATCTGAAGGAAATGTACTATTACGCAAATAGCAGTGAATGTTAAGATAATAATGCCATTCTGAGTTTCAATTTTATATTAGATGATATTAAATCAGACAGACCTCTATGATGAATTACATTCTTATAATAAAATTTTATTGCCATTTTCTTCTAATGTTTTATTTTTGTTTGGCATGGCATCTTCCATTAATTATTTAATAAATTGCTAGAAATTAGAGCTATTTTATGGAGGAAAGAAAACTTTTATGTTCCAGAGCACACTGTTAACTTGTATTTGTTCTGATAGTTTTACAAGAACAAGTAGCATACTCTTGAGCAATTAGACATATCTCATTCAATGTGTAAGACCTTATGTAAACATTTCTGAAATTATACCAGGCAGAATTTGCCATATGAAGACAGTCACATAAAAACTTCCATTCATAGTCCTGGCATTCCTGTGATGGGAAGTCTCTACATTTCAGAATCGGGATCTCAGAAATGCTCGTGATGATTCTTCCTTTACATAAGAAAATATAGCATAACTGCTCTGACTGATGTGTGAAGCACCATGACTCAGGGGCTAGACAGGCATTCAAAGTGGTTCTATGAATGTCCTCTAAATTATTTGTATCTTTTTGTGTGTTTCACATTTAAAAATTACATATACATATTATCATCGGAGTTCTATGCTCTTTGCCAAAGCTAGCAGCTATGAGGTAACCTATCCTCATGCCCCCATGGATGGATAAAAAACAAACTACTGATTTGAATTTACAGAGCATTCTTTTATTCATATTTATAGTTGCACTTAACACAAATGCTGCTTTCAAGGAAGCCAGGTATGACTCAGCTGATTTAAACAGAACAAGGCATTAAAGTGGATAGGCATCCCACTTCTACTAGTAGATTCAATTGCAAAGACATGCTTGTAAAGGGAAGAGTCAAATTTATTAACATTCTATTTGTTCATGATGTACAATAAACTGCCCTTCAAAAGGTGTCCATGGTCTCTGTGTTAGCAATCTGATGGTTGATGGTAGGTGATTTAGTGAGATGAAAACTCAGGCTTCTGCACCATGGTTGAGCATAAAAGTGTTTCCGTGTCCTTGCCACAGACATCTCCTACTACTAGGGGAAGATGAAAGTAAGTTTCACGTGGGATGAACATTTCCTTTTTCCTACAGTCTATGTATCTACTCATGTATGTAACACTCAAATAATAAATGAAAGTATCTGTGAAATAATTTCAGGAAAGGATACTTATGTATTTTCTTTGGGAACCAAGTGTCCTGTCTTATTAAGAGCTAATGTAAATAATGTATGGGAAATACACTTGGGGGAAACACACTCCTCAACCTATTTTTCTGTTGATGACTTGATTTAGTAGATGAGACAGAAAAGTTTTTCCATTTGAAGCTGTTGCCTGGAATGAGTTCAAGGTGAGTGCTCCTTTAGAAAGGTCCCAAAGAAATGAACAGTTCCATTTCTCATACAACTCCCATGCTGTAAAGTTCATCATGTCCTTCGTAGAACGATCTGCTCTTAGCAGTCTTGGAAAAGTGATCAAAAATGTCATGAGCTCTATAACACTCACCTTTCTAGCTAAAAACCCTTTGAGATCAAGAACGAGGTCTGTAAACAGCTTATTTATCTTCCATAAAATTTACACTTTCTGAAGTCATTGAGTCTGAGTCAATAAACTGTATTTTCTCTATGCTAATAATTTCAAATTTTGTAATCACACCCATGAAAGAATGACACAAAATTATTTCTGTCCATGAAGGCTGCAGGCTTATACCTATTAGGAGAGTATTTAATTAGATGTAATATATGGAACTGTTTTATAATAAAAGCTCTAAAGGTCATATAATTAGGTACCTGTTTAGAAATAAAATATTCTTATTCTGTTATTCTCTCCTTTCCTTATTTGCTTTACTGATTTGTACTGATAGTTCTTTTGATAGCTAAATATATAAAAAGAGGAAGAATTCAGCAAGGATTCGTTCCTTATATTGCCCAGCCTGCATCTGATTTTCTGCACATTAGATTTAAGGGCTTTTCAGTTGCCTGTTATTTTTATTCTCATCTTTCTCGTCACCATTGGACCCAATGTTATAAGTCATAAAAAAATAAGGTACAAATCTTTTAGCTCTGCTCTCATTCCTTGTTTATATAACAGAATCATAACCAGTGACTGGCCTGATCTAAGCAGATATGATAGCAGCTCCCCAGTGTGTCAGACCCAAGAAAGACTGAGCGCTGATGTCTTCTGGAGGAATTTCTGTGGGCCTTGCAGTACAGGCGCTGCCTTACAGCCACAGACTGGTTCCTGCTTTGATTTCTGATACTTGCTAATGCACGAGGCTTTTCAGCTTTCTATTCCCATCCCTCTGTGCTTGAACTCAGGAGAAAGACCATCCAATACACGCATCCCAGGCTTAGTGAAAAATTCTCATTTGAAATAAGGAGCTATAGGTGAGGAATTCCCCACACACTGCTTAGCTGCGATTTCAGGGCATGATTAATTTCTCAATGCAAATCATCAGGCAGACACCCGCAGGAGTTCCTTGCTGGTGGTTAAAGCAGAAGACTGAAACAGAGGAGTGCTCATTCACAGCCGAGATGGTAATTTTACTACTGAGATACG
>VZSV01000039.1:478455-525985 GCA_013398735.1 Nothocercus julius | reverse complement strand
TTATTTTATTTTATTTTATTTTATTTTATTTTATTTTATTTTATTTTATTTTATTTTTGTAATGAAAAATACTTTGTTCTGCTATCTCTGAATCCTGAGGAATCCTGCAGAATGAGCCAAACTCTTTCTTCCGTTCATGGGGCAGTTCGCTTGTCGTTGCTCTGCCTGCCTGTCCGTCCCCTCTAATGAGTTTACACAGCTATTCCTCGTGTACAAGATCCCGTAAAGTCAGATCATAAAGTAAGGGGAAAAAAAGGAAAGAAAAAAAGAAAGCGTGTCTCCTCTTTTACATGCTTTGTCCCGCAATGCTCTGTTCTCTGGAGCCTGGAGGCATTCCCCTCCATAACGGATTATTTTTTCCTCTTTTCTTGTGAACAGTAGAGTTTGGATATTGGAAAGGAGGAGCTCTCTCGGCTACTTTTTTTTTTTTTTTTCCTTTGTTTTCTTCCCCCGCTTGGAGAGAGGCTTGCTCTGTATTTTCCTTCACTCAGACGGCCGAAGCAGAGGTTGGAGTCCGCAAAGCCGCGTCGGAAAGGTTGCGAGCCGAGAGCCCGGGAGGGAGCGGCGCCGCCCGGCACTCAAGCACCGCCCGCGATGGCCGGCGGGCCCTTCCCGGGGTGTTTTTCGTTACTCCGCCGTGTCTTTGAGCTAAAAAGCGCCTTGCCTGTCCCGAGAGCCGGGAGAGGGGGCGCGAGGTCGACGGGCGCGTGATCCGGCCGCCGCTTTCGAGCGGCCGTGGCACCGCTGCCAGAGGGGGCAATGCGTCCCCCCCCGCCCTCGCAGGAGGTCCCTGTAATTTATGGCCAGTTGGGATTGATCTTGGGAAGAGGCGGCGGCCCCCGCGGGGGGTGTCAGCACAGTCCCCCGCAGGGACAGACGGAGCAGCAGGAGGCTCTGGTGCTATGGGTGCTGCGCGTCCACTCCGGCTTTGTTGAAAGATTTCCCAGCCCAGCTTTAGTTGTATATCCCATTGAACTTGTTTTTAGTTGCATATCCTATTAAAGATCTGGTTTCAGTAGTGTAATCTAAAAATTATATATTTGCATCGTGAATTGAATATTTTTTTTGTTTCTTTTCCTTTTTTTTTTTTTTTTTTTCCCTTTGCTTGCTCCCTCCAGCCCTCCACCTGCCACGCTTGCGTTACTGACAGTGCGATATGAACATCTGCACTTCATCCAACAGGGTTTGGTGCTCACTCTTGCATAACTAAATCATTTTATGATCTATGATGCTTTTTAAATGCCTCTCAACTTGACTCCATTCCCCTGCAGTGCACTTTTAATTGTGCTGCAAATGCTGTCTCGATTGGGCTTTTTAACTATCTCAGAGCTCATGTTGGATTTTCACTGGCACTTGTCTTAAGGCATGATCTGACTTCTCTCTTTTTCTCTTTCTTCTTATTTATTTATTTATTTATTTATTTATTTATTTATTTATACTTTCCAGGTATTAGTTAATATTGGCAACCATTTTGATCTTGCTTCCAGTATATTTGTAGCACCAAGAAAAGGGATATATAGTTTCAGTTTCCACGTGGTCAAGGTCTATAATAGACAAACCATCCAGGTAGGTTGCAAGCTAAAGAAGATGCTTTCTTTCCATTTGTAAATACTCATCTCTAGATGATGGGGGCATTTACAAACCCTGCAACTGTAGAATGAGGCTGGGGGTTGTTTTAATTGAAGGGGTCTTTATGCATGCCTTAGTTTAATTCACACATTGCCTTATTTTTATTAAATCCTGTTTTTAACCTGTGCAAACTCTTTATGAGATGCACAGGGCAAAAAAATTACTGAGAGCATTGAGAAAACTCATATTCTCTCTCTTTGCGCTTTTTAGGTAAGTTTAATGCAAAACGGCTATCCAGTGATTTCAGCTTTTGCAGGGGATCAGGATGTCACCAGAGAAGCAGCCAGCAACGGGGTCTTGCTCCACATGGAAAGAGAAGACAAAGTGCATCTCAAACTGGAAAGGGGTAACCTCATGGGAGGGTGGAAATATTCAACCTTTTCTGGCTTCTTAGTCTTTCCACTATAAAAGAAGGCTGGATAGGAGACAAATCCGTGAGCTGGAGCAAGGATTCAGTTGTTAACAACACTCTGAACTTGGCAGCATATGACAATATTTCCAGTCGCCCTGTCAGACTGTCACAGTAGAAGAATGATAACCTTCTAAACTCCAACATTTGCTTTGACTATTGACAATTCCTTGGGAAACCTGCGCCTCTAATTAGATTTAGACGACAGTGATCTTTAGGAGAAATGAAATTATCGACCTGAGCAATTTGTACCTGTGATTGTAAAGTCAATTTCGGATTTATTGTTGGGATCATTGACTTTCTTCTTCCTTTTTTTTTTTTTTTATTTTTTCCTCTCTCTTTCATTTTTTCCCTCTTTTCTTTCTCTTCTTGTTGTCCCAGTGAGACAAGTAACTCGGACCACACAATCTCTTTATCAAAGGCTCAGTTCTGAGCCCGAAGAATGAAGTGTTCAGCCCAATGAGGTGTTCTTTCCATGCTCTCTTTCTTTGTGTTGTATAGCCTTAAAGAAAAAAAAAGAAAAAAGAAAAAAAAAAAAGAATGGCTTCAGTCTCAGTCCTGTATTTTTCTGGGGGAGGGGGATTCTGAACATTACTGTGTCAAGAAGTGCTTTATCCAGTGAAGCAAAATTTGCACGATTGGAACCTTATTTGTTTTGTGTTGTTCGTGTTTTTCATCGCATTTTTCTCCTTTTTTTTTCTCCGATTTTTGTTTGTGTGTGCTAAAAATGTAAGCTAGATTGATCAATAAGACAAAACAGAGCACATATATAGCCTGTAGCTCTAAGTAAAGCTAACCAGTGAACAATTCTGTCTGCACTTTCCAGCTGATCTTTATAGACCTATTTAGAGAAAGAGAGAGAAAGAGTGAGAGAGCTACATGATCCTTCAATTACAATCTGGAAACCAGTAAAGGAACTGACATTTCTGAATTGTCCTGACATTTCTAGAAGCAACAGTGGAAGCTTCAATATCTTATCTGACCATACCCTAAAATATATCCTTTCTTTGCATTATCAAGTGTATTTTGGGTGCTCTTATCTGATATTTATTTGGAATATTTGTTCACTAATGCTTGAGTACACATTTTGGGAGCACAGAGAGATGGCAGAGCAACTCTTTCTCCTCAAAATGAAATAAAACAACCTCCGCGCAGCCTCTTCACGGCAGGTATCTGAAGAGTTGCTGCTAACATCTTGGACAGCACTGGGGAGAGGGGCCTCAGAGAACTGATAAAGGCACCAGAAGTTGCATGGGTGCCCTGTGTGCTCTTCTTAATACTTCAGGCTTCAGGGTTCAGGGGGTGGACCCCACAGGAGCACTGGAGGAAAGGAGAAGTTATGGTCCCAAATCAACAAGAGGTAAAATACCAGGCCAACGTCCAATGCATCGTTTTGCCTCATTCATGATAAACAGATCTTTGCCCTGACATATGAAAATTGTTGTAATAGGTTGCTGAGGAAATCCTTGCTTGAGGAGATCCAGGAGGGACTGTTATATGATTTGATTTTATTTTGTCTTAATTTACAGTATTTAATTTGAAATATCTTATCTTACTATTAAGCCCACAAGAGTGGATGTGTATAAGAATTTATTTTTGTCAAGTTTATTCCTCTGCCACAAACAAATATAATGCAAAGGCATTTGCAGCAAATGAGTGGTAGCTATGTTGTATTTCAAAATTATGGTGGACATGTCATTTTCATTGTAAATCTATCATTAAAAGGACAAAGTCAATTAAAATCATATATTCTTTAAAAAAAATCTTATCTGTGTTGCTTATGATACCTCTGATTATTAAACCAATTTGATATTTGATACTTTGGTGCATTTTTGCCAGTGGTGCTGTTTGTTTGCTTTTGAGTTTCTTGGTCTGATTCCCGAGCTAGTGAGATTCAGGTTTTGTTTTTTACTGGGTCGCATTTTCTGGAAGACCTCATGCACTGGCATGACACTGTAATGGTTCTAGTTGCAAATCATCACAGGGTTATGTTTAATTTCAACAAATAAAACCCAAGTCATCAACAGTCTTTTTTTCTATTCAAATAAAAAAAAAAAGAAAGCAGTTTGCTTTGATGGAAGATACTGTAAAACTTTTTAAATCTGATTTTTTTTATGTTTAAAGCTTGATCTATCCAATGTCTGTCCAGAAAATAGATGCTGAGTTGGGTTCAGGGTCATAAGTTTTCAGTTTCTATGGCATTTTATTCTACCATATTCACTTCCAGTTGTTCCATTGACCTCAGTTCCTCTGGTATGAATAAGGCAATAATGTCTTAACTCTGTTTCTCCCTTAAGCCAAACAAAGCTAGCAACAAGATTTTCTGCAGAATTATTTTTGAGGGTTTCTTATGCCATGGAGGCTGTAGAATCTGAATATCCCACTTCAAGTGCCGTAATTTTGACTGTGCTTGTTTTATAAAGCTAAACGTGAATTTACCGTTACTTTAGCCGTTTTCTGAATTGAAAGATGGTCTCTAATCTGCTGCCTCTCTCCCTCTTCTAGTTGCGTGTCCTCCATGCTAATCCGTGGAGTGAGACTGTTTATATAGGCTGTTAAATTAAATGAAAACTGGACAGTAAATTCTTACTGCCTACCAATTACCTCCGTGGCTGATTTTTTGGGGGGGGCGAGGGAAGGGGTTCCTGTGGCAATATTTAATCCTCTCTCCTTGTACTTGCTTTTGTATCTCAATTTGAGAAGGTGCAAACTGCTGGTCATTTAAAAGAGTAGACATTTGGGATATTTGAGGCGTGAGCATATCCTAATCTAATATACGTGTCAAAGAAGGCAAATATATTTCAGCAGCATCAAAGAATGCAAGCAGAAATATATAAGGTTCCTTAAAAGAGTCTCCCAGCATGTAAATAATAGGTTTATCTAGCAAGTAATTTATGAAAATAAATCATTTGGATAGCATTCAGAGTTGGTGCAAATCTTATGTTGAGGGGTGGCTTGGGAGTCATTAAGTATAAAACACATATTGCAGTGAAGCAGGCCAGTGGTTCAAAAACAACTCTGATTCCTATGGTAGCAATAAGCCAGTACTCCTACCAACAACTTCGAGAGTTTCTCATAAATTTCTATGTAGCACTGCCATAAAATATCCCTCTGAAAACATTGAATCTTTGACTTCTTGGGACCAGCAGTGAGCCACTCGCCTGAGTATTTCTGGGAACCATCGTCTCAGAGCACATTTTGTATGGCAGAAATCAGGAGCTATATTAGGAATGATAAATACTTATCATACACTTTATTGCCTTCCTCCAGGTCTCTGGATTTGATATCTGTATTTTGAAGTTGGTCTTGCAAAAACCTCGGGGCGCTCAGCTCCCTCAGAGACAGCGGTTGTGATGGGCGTGCAGGGTTTCTTGTTATCGGGCAGCATTGCGGAAGCTGCGTCTGTTCATGCTGGGTGGGAGCAGGAGCGCGACAGAGACAGCAAAACCGAGGTGTTTAGAAGTTGTGTTTGTTGGCCGTGGCTTTTTTAGCTCTTAAAAAGAACATTTTGTTTCTATTGAAGGATTTTTATCTCTGACTGACTGGCAAAGAAAACGATGGGCCAGTGGGGTTTTTGTTTACTGGTGGAATTATTCAGAAATAGCTGAAGGTGGTTTCATGTTGTTTAACCTGACACTCGTTTCTGGAATAGAAAGGATCACAGGTGAAGTTGTTTAAAAATAGCAATTATAATTAATAGCCCACCTTAATCCAGGTTCACTTTCCAGTGTTAACAAGCTCCCCACAATCAGTATCAATAATGTACTTCATGATTTTCATAGGTAAAGACTTGTCAGTTTCAAGTCTGTTAAACAATTATGTACAGCTAAGGTTAAAAAAAATATATATATATTTTTATTTACAGTTTAAAGGCCAGTGCCAATCTATCTGAAGCAATGCGCTGTCTCTAGCTTTTGAACCTCACAGGGTATTGTGCAACAAATGCTCCAGAGCCAGGTCTGATGAGATGAGTCACACGTATTTTTAATCAGAGTGGCAAATGATAAAGACTTATCATAAAAATACCTCTTTTCTTAATGGAGCAGATCCTTTTATTTAGCTTATCTTCATCTGTCAGAATATGCAAAATGTAATTTTATGATTCTGATTTCCTGTTAACAAGAACATATTAATTAATTATAAGCTCGTGAGAATTAACGATATCCATCATGGCTGTATTAGGCACACAGTAGATTTACTTTAAAACTTAGTGATAACAATCAGTGCAAACCCTTAGCTATCCTGAAAAATATTCTTCAGTCTAAATATATTTCAATATTAAACTTAACCCTGATAATGTTATGAAAGTCTTACAAATATCTTGTTATATCATATTATAAATCCCTTCTCAAAACAGCAATTGTTCTGGTTTTATACAATGCAATCATACAGCTGTTCTCTTTCCTTATTAGTTGTTATCAGTAAATTCCAAAGACTAGCAGTTTTATTTTATACCATGCTCAGCTGGATGTTGTCATTAAAATACACCTCCCATGACAAATATACTTAGCATATTGTATTTCTTTCGGGCAAAATAAAGATGGCTAACTTGTTGCATATCTGAAGATCTCTGCAGATCTGTACCACAAAATAATGTTAAAAATGCTCTAGCAAGATACTACGAAGTAAATAACTAGTCCTATTGTGAATTCCATGTTAGAAAAAAAAAAGTATCAACAGAAATTAAGGTGGTATAGAGAAATGCTCCAAAATGCAGAAAAGTTGAGTTTTTAAAACCTAATGTAGCCTTCTGAGATTGCTTCCATTGTAGTACTGCACAAATACTTTTACTATGGGAATATAAAAAAAAATCTAAATTATTTTGTGAGACTGACCGGATTGTATGACTCCTGTTCAGTGTACTGACATAATGACTCAGCAGAAACATAAGCATCTCATCAATTAGTAATTAATAGTAGCTATGTAGCATTCTCATTGAACCTGGCGTATTCCAACTAACAGAAATGGGTTTTCTGAAATGCTTTTACTGTCTGTTCATGTGTATACACATGTGTGTGTGCATGTATGTATCTATATTTACATATACATACTCATAAAAATACATTTTTTTAGCTAGGAATAGATAGAGAGCTGGCTTGTTCTCATGCAGTTAATCCTTCTCCAAAGAATTTCCCATCTAAAAGTGCACACACTGATAGCAAACAACAGCATACACAGAAGTGCTGGGAGCTGCCACAATTTAGGTAATAAAGTGAAACACAATTATTAATTGAAAGCTTTCATAGTCTCAAGTTCTGTTATAAGCATTTATAATGAGTGAACCTGTAGTGCTGTGTAACATATTGCTAGAATGGCATCAAAACACCAGACAGGGATATACCGCAGACTGGAGATTGTCCCTTCCTCTTCTGGCCCCAGTCCTGGTTGGGTGACCTGCGATGCATATTATAATAGGGAAAATGTCCCTTATACGTAGCTGTTTTGAACAGTTATCTTCATATGATGACTTAATTTGGGGGTGTGTGAGCATAGTGATGCATTATATTGTCACATTGTCAGAAGTAAGAATGTGGAATTCTGCTGGGACTTCAGGGGAGAAAGGAGAGAGATCCTAGCACGGAACTCGGGATTGTTGCTACAGACTCATGTGCCAGAGAAGATATGTACAAAGCTATTTCAGAAATATTTTTTTCCTGCTATATTAAATTATTTATCATCATTAATAGTAGAATTTTCTCAGCCTTCTCATAACCGTATGACTAGGAGTTACTTAGGGTGAAGTCTAAATGTCCATAACTAGACTGTTTATCAGCTGGTTTCTCCTGTATCCTCACTTTAACAGAAACCACTCTGTTCTCATTAGATGCCATAATCTCTCTGCAAACAATAACTGTCCTCTAATTCTGACTGTCTAGTAAAGCTGATATTCCCTAAATACTTCATTACTTCACATGGATATGAAAAAAAAACTTTTTTAAAAAAAAATCATTTTTTTTTGCCTTTCTGAATGCTCTTCTTTCGAGTGATTTCTATCATTTTCTTGAATTGCATAGACTGTGCTAAAGCTACCCACTAGAGCAGAGGAGATTTCTACTGCACTTGACTCCCTAAAATGCTTCAATCTCTCCTCCCCTGACTTTGCTTTGCATTTCATGCCCCTTTGAAAGGCTCCTAGATTTGATTTCTTTTTAAGAATAACATTTTTTTTAAATAATGCTTTTCAAAAAATGTTTTAGCCTCTTGTTCATAACCATGTGAAATCTTGTTCATTCAAAATGCTGGCTGGGTTAGACAGATGCTCAGACCTGCAGTTTTGCACCCAGAGTTCTAGATTAACAGAACTGTGTTTAGATGAAAAAAAAAAAAAAAAAAGATTTTTTTCTTTTGAGAGAAATTTTTCTGTGTGTATGAATCAGTGATTTCTACAGTTTATATAACTATACAAGGATGACTTGTTTCCTCCCCATCTTTTCCTAAATCCCTTTAAAATACTCTATGCAAAGACACTAGGAATGTCCCTCTCCTGTCTTACTGCCTGCTTGGGCTCTTGCCTAATAGTGGTTTGAACGACAGTGAGAAAGCCAGATTTTCAAGTACCTGGGTGATCTTTTAACATGAACCATTTGTGAGAAAGAGAGATCAGCCTGCAGGAATCAGAGGAGAGGGAAGAAATCCTCATACCATATTCACTGACTGTTCTTTGCACACATACCAAGCTCAAAAGCATATGGCTACAGATATGCACATCCATATGTAAATCATAAAGTGACAACTATTTGTATTTTAAACTCTTTGCCAGAGATTTAACTTTGATGCAATTAACAAAATAATATAGGAAGGTGTAAGCAACAAAAATGAGATTGTGTGTATTCAGTTAGTGATTGTAACAAACTGTTTCTAAAGAATAGTGGCTCGATACGTCACACAGTGTCTTCCACTCATGCATGTAATTCTGCACTACATTGCGAATGTCCAAGCCACCCCTGAGCACAGACATTACAAAATTATATTTACAGAGCTACGAGAGTCAGCCATGAGGCTGCAGCTAACACTTTTCAGACCACCGGGCATGTTATAAAAAGTGAGAAAAACATTTTGGTTCATGTTTATCCCTTCCCTTCAGTTAAGAAGAAGCTTAGCTCCTGAGGGAAAAAAAAAAAAAAAAAAAAAAAAGAGCCCACGTATTCACTATCTAATAAGATCAAATTTTTACTGTGTGTAAAAAGAGCCTTGCTATTTTTCTCCGTGTCCAGAGCCTCCCTAGCTTGCTACGCTTTTTATCTGTGCACTACTGTTTTTCAGTTGTTCATAGGTTATGTCTGAACTATATGATTAAAAGCAGATTTGAAAGCATATTTTATCATATCCGTGCAATAAGACACAGAATTTCCTGCCACATTACTGATTGTTAGATTTACAGTAAGTAAGGCCTAATATGCCTACATCATGCTTGGAAGGAGTCAAGCTGCTGGATATAGGCTTTGCTCACGGCCAAGCCGGCCAGGTGCAATGAAAGAGAGCTTGAGAAAAATATAGACGTCTTGGCAAAGCTCAAGCTCGGTATCTCAAGAATGCTCAAGTGATGGAATCTCGACTTGAAAAGAAGTTCCCAGCTGTGTTTAACCATTCAATATTATAGATATAATGATCTGCTGAAAAAACTCTGAAGGCTCTGGGAATTCTTAGTGTCTTGATGCAGACGGACTTTGAACTGCAGCTTACTGCTCCTACGAGTCCAACCAGTTTTCCGTCCATTTTGTAGTCAATGCACCCAGTCCATAGCTCTTCAACTTGGCTAGAAAGATCCAAGTAGCAAGGAGTATAGCCAAAGGACTGACTGAGCCTCAGCAATCTCTTTGCAAAATCCTGGATCCAGGATGCAGTCCACATCTGCTTTAATGGGTAAAGAGATAGGGATATGGAGCTGACATTTCTGATATTGATTCTTCAAGGCTTGGTGAGAGCACTGGAAAATTTATGATTACACTCTGTGACATTTAGACAATATTTCAATACTTCGGCACCAGCTATAGGAATAATAATGTACTTTTTTTAATTGATATTTTTACCATTGTGTGTCTTTCTGTGCACTGAAAGTCAGGCAAATAGGATGAAAAAGATATATTGAAGAACATTGGAACAGAAGAGAACAGAATGGAATGAATTCAGGGTCCTGCTCAAAAAAAAAAACTAGTAACAGAAATGAAAATGAATTGAAGAAATGATGGAGGAAGGAAAAAGAGAAGGCAGAAAATATGGAGTAAATCTTGAAATACTGAGTTAGAAGATTTTTTTTATTTTTTTTTCAAATGTGGAAAAGAAAAAAAAACTACAGAATAAGAGCCTGGGGCAAAAGGCGTAACAAATGGAGAGAAAGAGAGGAAAAAATAAAGTGACCAAGAAGAGATAACTGGGGTTTCAGGGGGTTTAATGCATCTAGTCAGGCTGCAGAGAGAAATGGGGAAAAGGAGAGTGAAAAAGCTATGAAAAGGTGCAATATAAAAGAAGTCATGTTGTAAGAGAAGAGCATCATAGGAATGCCAAGTAGTTCGATGTAACTGTGGATGAACACAGCAGAGGAAGGGAGGTAGCTTTTACAAATAGTTTTCAATACAGGAAGAAATCAATTCAGAAAAATAAGTAAAAGATTTAGAATTTTGTGTTTGTCTCAAAAGTGCATGGACTAGACAGTATTCTGAGCAGTTTCTCATTTTTCTTTTCTTTATACCATTTTTTTCAAGGGTCTTCATACTCTTTTTTTTTTTTTAAAGAAAAGCAGTCTCTTCTTTTGTGTTATTTCCTCTTGTTGTCTGCAGATGACACATCAACTCTACCAGCTGATGGAAGTACAGACACTGTTGGTATTCACCTCCTGCCAATGCCGTCGGGAAATGAAGGGTTTTCTGCCCTGCAATACCGGCTTCTTTTTTGCAGACCAGTCAACAGGTGTCATCAGGATCATTTTGGGCCTGCTCATCTGCCTCTCTGTACTTACATCACTCTCAGATCTCTTGCATGCTCCTTGGGAGCATCCTGCTGCTCCTGCAGGTTGATCCTCCTGTGCTGCTCTTCACCAAGACCTGGTCATTTAAAGTGAATGCCCTGGCTGGCTGAGAATCTTTTGATCTCAAAAAGCTGATTAAAAAAGAAAAAAAAAAAAAAAAAGAAAGAAAGGAAAAGCATGGCAAACTTTTCAAGTTTGGGAGGATTTAACATTTTGAAATACACTTTCACTGCTTTTTTTTTTAATCATTCTTTTAAAATCACACAGAGTGGTAGCCTGTGAATTGGCTGATCAGACTGACACAGATCAACACTTTCAAAGGGACAAAAAGCTTACTAGGAGCAGTCATAATATGCTGTCAGTCCCCAGGTCTCTCCAGCCCTGCTGGTCCCGGCATCCTGACCGTCTTGCAGTGTCCAATGCTCCTGGGGCTGGGGCTGCCCCAGCTCTCCTGGGTTTGGGGGCAGGGGGATGGGACCTGGTGGCCAGCAGCACCCAGCCCTTTAGCTGTGCTAAGGAAAAATGCCAAATATTTCATCTGTGTTTTGTGTTATGATTGTTTCAACCCACATTAAAGAAACATGAAATTGCTTTCCTGGTTCTCTTTAGCACTAGTTCTTGGCTGTGCTAGTAAATACCGTTTTTCTTTTTTTTTTTTCCTTCAGAAATTAGAGCTTGATTCCGCAGATGGAAACTTCAGAAGTGCCAGGAATAACCAAATGGCCTGGTGCAGTAAACCCAAAAGAAAAGTGCAATCGATAGGTTGTGGCCGAATCAGTTCGCTGTCAATGGTGTTTCAGGTTGTTTCAGACAAGAGTTGTTTCAGTAAGCGAACAAACCATAAAGAGATATCCACTCATTAAAATGTGTTCAGCCCATGTGAAATTGGTATTTCACACAAACATCTTCCATAGGTAATCACAATTTTTGCTCACAGTTATTATTTAGATTTTCTTATCCAGGGAAAAAAAATTATATCAGTTACTATAGTTTTTCTTCAATTTATGTGGATTCCTCTACAGCTTGGAAACGTAGATTTACTAATTTCAGGTGCTTTGTTTAAAGAATTAATTGATTAATACCTAGACTTACAAATTGAAACTGTATCTGATTCCTTTCTCATTTAATTCAGGTAGTCTTTACTTGCCT
Organism: Nothocercus julius; assembly: GCA_013398735.1. Taxonomy (NCBI): domain Eukaryota; kingdom Metazoa; phylum Chordata; class Aves; order Tinamiformes; family Tinamidae; genus Nothocercus; species Nothocercus julius. Next base: position 513,833 of record VZSV01000039.1, on the reverse strand, counting down.
TAGATCAAAGTTAAGGATGGCTGCGCACAGCTAGTTGGTACACATCTATTCACTACTGCTGAAGCTTCACCACTCCTATAAATGGATTTGTATAAGTTTTAAAGTCACGTGGTCATCTTGTCAGACTGTAAAGCAGATTTTGCAGAGTTTTATCTGGTTAGGAACTCCATTTTTATCCAGTAATCCCGTTACTAGGACCATCATTTGTCTTTGAAGTAAAGCATGTCTTCCAGAAAGACTTATTATAAGAATCTTTTCAGTAGATGGCAGTGCTGGGATTAAAACTGTTGCTTGACTAACATGCAGATTAGCATTTGAAAAAGCCTGTTGGGATTTAGGTGTAAAAAGGCTTTTCAGGGTGTTCTCATCTTTAAATAGGGGTTTTAGTTTGCTTGCCAAACAGAAACAGTGGAGAGGTTTATTTTTATTGGCTCACAAAGTGTAGAAAAATAGATCCATTAGCACAAATACAATCAGATAGCTTGCCCCAGAGATATGATGCATGCATGTACAAGCTAAAGCCCAGTAAAACATAAAGCCCCCATGGTAATAGTTCCGTTACTACATCTGGCAACCTACTACAGTTGTTCTCTATAAAACCCTGTTGCTACCTAGAGGTTTTAGGTTGGAGGTTTTGAATGCATGGGATGAAAGTGTTTTATATTTACATTTCACATTCATTAAGCTTTATCAGAACCAAAACAATATTTGCACATTAAAATGAACTTCTCTTTATATGATACCACAGAGGACTCTGCTACTGAGTTCTTGTGGCTTCATGATCCATTCCTTAAATTATGAGAAGAGCATTAAAATTAAATACAAGCTAAATTAAATACAAATTAGGAAGCTGCGATACCTTATAAAGTCTCAAATAGAAATATAAGTGCCTAAATGAAGTCTTTTTACAAACTGGATCATTTTTCAGAAAATGGTTTGGCAGAAATCTCTATAAAGATTATTTATCTTAAAGAAAGGCTTTAAGTGATTCTAATCTATACTTTAGAATATACTCCACAGGTGATACTTTATACTCCAGTGTATAAGTAAGCAGCAATAATTTCCTATATCATTAGCAGTCTGAGAGGCAATGAAGACCTTCTTTGGGTTAAAGTTGTCCTAAACTTGTGTAGACAATAAGGAATGGTTTATTGTGGTTAAAATGTGTTGTTGTGACATATCATAGTTTATCGGTTTGGAAAATACATTTGGCACAAATTTCACAACTACGCACAAGCTAATGCTGATAATGCATTCCAGATCATATATTTTAGGAAATAGTACAAGATCTCTGACCAGTCAGGAATTCTCAGCTACCTTGATGCTAGTACCTGCACTGACAGTAACTCCTGGAAGCTATGGAGAAAGCACCTAGACCTTTCTTCTCTTTAAGCACAGTCTCAGAGAATGAGGAATAAGGTATTTTCTATTAATACTAATGTATATATCAGAGATCTGCAATTTAATCCTTTCTGATAGGAAAAAGCTGCTATATACAAGAAACAGTCCAAAACAAACAAACAGACAAACAAACAAACAAAAAACTATTTTTCTATATTAATGGAGTGTAATTAATTTCTCCATGATCTGGAAGGGTCAGATATCTTGAGAACTCTTTTGGCATAAAAACCAGAATATTTTGATTTACAATAATAAAATAGGATTGAAATTACAGTGGCTTATTATTCAGAATTTCTATTTAATAGAAAATTACAAAATCTGAAACAAGCGAATTTGGAATAAAAATAGTTATTAAGGAAAAGCACGTATTTTTAATGTTATATATTTAAACACAATGAATTTTAGAAAAAGTGTGTTTAACAGTAACTGAAATGTATGTTCTGAACTTTTTGAACCTAAATTGGAAATGAGACTCCGCTTCTTTTTCAGAGGCACTGATAGCCCTAAAAACCTCTAAGATCCTCCGGACTTCTGGATCTACCAAAGTGATGCCTCTGTAGAGACCAAGGTCTCAGGAATACAGCCTCCAGTGTTAACACGGCAACTTCGGAAAGCTCTTCCCAGCCTTGTAGACTTACAGCGTTGGCAGACTCCACAACAAGGACTCAGTAGCCTTTTTTTAAAAAAAAAAAAAAAAAAAACTAAGCCAGAGTAGTTGCACTGACTTACACCTCCTTAGAATCTCTCCTGGTTTTTTTTTTTTTTCCCCTCGGATTTTTTTCTCAGAAACATCTTTGCAACCTCACCATGAGTAAGTGTGGGTAGTTACCATTTGTAAGCAGTCACTTATCCAAAGCATAGAGAGAGTGAGGGAAGGAAAAAAGTTACCCTTAGCTACATTCCTTGACTACTTTGACTATATGCAAGATTCACTGTTCATCTCTCTGAAAATAATTAATGACTTCTGCAATCTCATATCTAAATTAATTTAAGGAGCTTGATCTTAGTTTATTGGAAGATGTGACAAAATAATGTGTACAAGAGAATTTGATATCCACTTATACTCACAGTTTGTAAAGAACTGTACAAATCACAAAACCTTGGGAGACAGAATTCCTCTTGTAAAGAGTATTCCAACTTTTTCTTAGACAGCAGCTGTCACTGTCTGAACCTGAAAGGTATTAGAAGCCTCTTGAAATAAAAAACAGCCTTTGAAATTTAAAAAAAAATGGAAAAAATGAAAAAGAAAAGTAATTAAAATATTTTCCATTGGCTGGAATGAAATTCTTGTTCTCTTCAATATTAGTGATTTCAGATCTGCCAGTACGTAGGTCAGCTGCCTACTGCTAAAGCAGACTAATGCTCTGTGAGAAGCAAAACCCAATGCTCTTTAAGCTCTCGAATTTTTACTGTGTCATACAGTGAGGGGATAAGATTTACCTTTTGGCAAGAGTATGTCCCTCTTAACTCATCAATGAGCTGAGATCTTTTGAGGCATAGATTCTAGAGTAGAGTTACAGATTCTCTGCAGCATCCCCTGAGCATGTGGTCCTTATGGCAACTCCATTCCTTCAGAAGACATTTGGCCAGAGTGATTCTACCAAAACCCCTTCTCAAGTGAAGAATCTGAGCAAATTAATGCTACTGATGTCAACACAAATTTAGCAGCAGAACTACCCTGTGGATTTTCAGGAGACATGATGGTTATTAATTGTGATTCAGTATTTGTTATTTATGTATCACTGTGTGCAGTAGGTGCCTTATAGACATACATGAAGATAAGGTCCCAACATGAAGAACTTAAAAACTAATCAGAAAACAGGAACTGCAAACCAGCCAAAGGATTTGTCAAAATGCATTTGTCAAGTAGATCATTTCAGTATTTATTTCTTTTTGTTCTTGTTTTGAAATCTTTTAATTTTCCTGATCAAATTTATCCCATGTCCTAAAAATTTCATGCAAGTCTTTGGAATATGGAAATGGAGTCTCTGGGAATATTTTTTTAAATATATAAGTGGTGCTTTCATAAATATAACATCTTTGCTGCTTTTGCCTCCTGTTCTAAGGACTTCAGAACCATTCTTGAGATAAAGGAACTTTTGCAATGCTGTACTGGGAATAAGTAGAAAGCAATATGCTACTGAACTGCCCCAAGATGGATATAGGTATAACAGAGCTGCTGAGAAAATGATCTTCTTTTCCTACATAGTCACAGAATTGTATCGGTTGTGTAGCATATCTTGAGACATCATCTTATTCCATTTCTTGAATGTCTCCTGGCATATGACTAGAGTATCTGGCAAAATTGAACAAAAAGAAAAATCTCTGAATTAAATGTGAGTTCAAGGGAAATGGAGAATTATGTCAAAAGATTTTTTTTTCTTTTAATATGGCCCCAGCCTTCTTTGGACCCATCCTATCTTCTTGTTTTGCCAAAGATTGATGTGGATTATTGAGTTAACAACGCTCACATACTCGTGTCTATTCTGAACTGAGTAAGATTCCTAAATAACAATAATGAAAGGTCAAAAACCTTTCTTTCGTGATGCTTGGTTTTATATATTCAGAAGGGCAAGATTTTATTCCAATACGATGTTTTTACTGTTAGCTGCTCTCAGGCTACTCAGTCAGTGCAGTTTTATAATTCAAATGCCAGAGCCACTGTAAGCAAATCCTAAAATATACCCGTTGCTTAAAGGAGCTGCATCTGATCATGATGGCATCATACGATAATATTACTTGCTGAGCTGGTCAGGGATAACTGGGGGATAGAGTGGTAACTCAAATCTTGGCAGAAACTATTTTACCCTGTACCATTCCCTGAGGTAAATAGAGACAGGTGATGTGGAACTAGTAGGTCTACGGGCTGCTGAAGTCTGTTATCTAGCTAATACAGTACAATTTTAGGACAGGTGAAATAATAGAGTGCTTAATTTCAATATTTTCTTTGCTGCAACATCTTAAATGAGTGAATTGCATCTGTCTGGAATGATTCATTTTAAAGTAGTATCTACCACAGGTAAGTTTTTGAGGGGTATCTCTTGCTGCTAAACATCTTTTTAGGAAAAAATAAAAGAGTCTATCTTCATCAAACTTTAATCAGTCTCATCAAACCTAATTCTCATGCCTGATAGGCTGATTGATGGTGGTGGTGTGAGTTGTTCCTGTACCTAGTTCTTGTATTTTGCATAATATATGTGATATCCATAGAAGAGGCATTTATTTTCTGGTGAAGTTTTAAACCAGTAGTGAAAAGAAGGATTGCAGCCTCTCTGCTAATGAGTAGAGAAGAACACGCACAAATCAATCCTCTTTGAAACAGTTGAATTTTTGTGACATAACACACTTAAATCAAAAGGCCTCAAGTTTAGATAGATAGGTTCCCTTAGATTTTAAGTTAAACATTTGTATAGTTTAGAGTCTGGTACAGAAAATCCACAGTGAGAGCAAAACCAAGAAGTCTGTAGCATTAAGGACTGGTCTTGAGGAGCTGTGGGTCAATCACCCCTGCTTGTTGTGGCAGGCAGCTTGTGTGGATCTAAGGGGTTTTACAGAACCGCTTTAGAAGCGAGTTTCAGGAGAGAAACTCTTTGGTATGTCTTGAAAGAGAGTTATGGGGAGACAGATGTAAAGGAAGTGGTCAGTGGATCATGTTTTGAAACAGCGAACTAGTTTTGTTTTCTTGTAACTTTATGCTTATTTATATCTGGAAATTCAACTTGGCCGAGAACATGTCATGAAAAAGAGATGAAGTTTAGTTCTTCCTAGGCTATGAAAGAAAAGAACTGGTCCGTTCCATTTCACAGGGAAGAAAATCTTGCAAGAGAAATTGGTAGTGCCTTTAGAAGTTTCAAAAACAACAGTTAACATAGTGAAGGAGCACGTTGTGCTTTCTGATTGATGGATTTCTATAAATTTGAAACACTGTTTCTTAAAAATGAAGTACATTTCATAAAGCAGGTAAGAATGAAAAGCTCACAAAGCTCTCAAAGCTCACAACAGTGTTTCTTAGACAGTTCTGCTGTGTATTTGCACTGGTCTGAATTCTCTTAAATTTTGCATGCTTTTGAGTCAAAATAAAAAAACAGAGTAGAGACACAGATACTGTTCCTTGGTATTTTTTTTATTCCCTCACTTTCCTTGGTAAGTTGGCAAAAGTCAGGGGCAAATGTTAAAGGCAATATTAGCATACTTAAATTTAAAATATAGTTTTGTAAACTGACCTTTAGATACCCAAATCTGAACAGTTTAGCTTAACAAATTGTGCATCATCTCTCTATGAAGCCTGAATGAAATACCCAACATTTCACTTGCATATGAAAACATTAGGGAAAACTATATTATAAAAGAAGAGGTAGCTCATAATATGCCATTTTGAATTTCTGTGATGAGATTGGTGATCTCTTTCTTCCATGACAGGATCCTGATTTGAATGAGTGTCAGCTCATAATCAGATGCAACTCTGAATGCAGGTAAGTCGTTTTATTGACGGGAAAACCTAAGAATAGCTAGAGGACAGTGCACATAAGGATAATGCCACATATGATAAGGACAGAAGATATTTAACATCCACTGTTCAAAGACAAATGTAGGTTTTCATATGGCTGCTTTTATGTATCAATAACAGTCTAAAATTATGAAAATATATTAACTGTAAAAATACCTGGCAATATGAATCAGATTCTGTCTTTATTACATTTCACTATGTCCTTCAGCCTGCTTCCAGTGGTATTTTCTCCCTCATTGTCTGTATTTCAGTAGATGATCAAAATGTACTGCAGTCAAATTCAAAGGGCTGTATAGCAAAAAGATGTTGTCAGCAGTTCTGCTTTTTTCACATGATTGATATTTTCTGCATATCTAAAAGACATATATGCCTTGATGAACATACATGGTCATCAAAGTACAAAATGCCTCTTCTTGTTACAAAAATCCCAATATTTTTTATTAAATATGCCAACACAATATCAAAGATGGCAATATGCTTTAGTGTAACAGATAGAAGCCTGTCATAAAGATGTGGCCGTTGATGAGGTAAGGCCATGCTCAGAGAACTCATCTGCCACTGTGAACAGTTAAAGAATGAAGCAGAAATAAAGACCCAATGAAAATGTCATAAAGGTGGTAAATCCATATAAATGATTCCCTTATAATCATATGGGCAAGGAAGAATGACATGAAAGATGTGATGGGAAGTGCTTTAGAAAAGGATTACTAAAATGGTCTTACTTGATGGCCTTTTCTACCAAATTGTTTTGTATGCCACAGTTAGTTGTGAACAAGAATTGTGATATTTGTAACAATGGATTTTTAAGTAAGCATTTCTTTTATTGATTAATTTACTTTTTGGATAATTGAAATCTAAGAAAGGTGAATTAATTTGTTCTTCCCATTTTTATTTACATGCAAATAGAAAAGAGTCAGAAGTGGTTAAAATGATTAAAAATGAATAAACGTGTTATTCTCTTTAATCATCTTTATTATTTTTCTTGTCTTCAAAACTTTTTTGTTTGTATTTTTTTTTCTTTTAATGATAAAATATCTTCATAAATTTTTCAAAACCCTATTAACTTCTTGGAAAGGTGTGTTTTTTAAAACCATCTTCATATGCTGGTGAGTCAAAGTTAATTCTCTAAGCTATTTTCCTTCCTTTAGGGCATAGGCTTATCTCTTTGAGTTATGATTCAGTCTGCCAATATTAGATTTAAAACTATATATATTATTTTTTTCATTAAAAACTTAGTAAATATGAAGGCATTTTTACATAAGCATAGTCTCTGTCCTACTCTAAGAGATGTCTTGGTGAGATGATATGTCAAAATAGTATATGTTCAGGGAAAATGCTTGCATGCAGCTGAGTGAATTTCTAGCTAAGAAGTAAACTGGTAGCTCAAGTCTCTAATTAATTCCAATTCTGAAAGTAATCCCTGATGTCTTCATATACAGTCTTGATGGAGGTAAGAGAAAGATGTGTAAGAGATTTGTTCTGTCACTACTGTTCTTTGTTATTATAATCAAAATGGTCTGTAAGCAGTCTTGTCATCATTGTTAAAATAAGAAACTGTTCTAACTTGGCATCAAAATCCAGGGTAATTTGGTAGCTGCTGGGCCTTTTAGGGAGGGGAATCACTGGAAGCTGAATTTTTACTTTCTATTTTATAATTTTATTAGAACATCTCTAACATCCTGCTCTGCTACACTCTTCTCCTATCATCCTTCATATGTCTGAAGGAAAAAATAAAGATAAAGCTTAAAAAGAAATAGCTTAACCTACCTAAACTGTGGTGTTGATAACTGCACTGCTGAATACTGGGTACAGTAGTATTACTTAGATGAACGTCAGCTCTGTCTTGAGGTAAACAAACAATCAAACAACAATAGCAAACAAAAAATGCAAAGGATCCATGTTTGAGTCTCCTTGATCTTGCTTCTCTGGAAAAGTAAACAGGACATGTGACCTAGAAGAGGCTTGCTCCAGAACCGTGCTTGATCTGGCTAATAACAGGGATCAAGGCTCAAGAGGACACTTTGGATCACAGATTCACAGATTGATCAAGATTGGAAGGGACCTCTAGAAATCTAGTACAACCCCTCCTGCTCAAGCAGGGGCACCTAGAACCTGTTGCACGGGGTCACGTCCAGACAGATTTTGAAGAACTCCGAAGTAGGAGACTCCACAATCTCTTTGGGCAGCTGTTCCAGTGCTCTGTCACCCTCACAGGAAAGAAATTCTTTCTCATATGAAGATGAAACTTCCTGTGTTTCAATTTATACCCATTACCCCTTGTCTTATTGCTGGGCACCATCAAGAAGTTTAGCCCCATCCTCTTTATATTCTCAGATGTTTGTACCTGTCGATAAGATCCCCTCTCAATCTTCTCTTCTCCAGGCTAAACAGGCCCAGATCGCTTAGTCTTTCCTCATAAGAGATATGTTCATCTTTGTCACTCTACATTGGACCCTCCCTGGAAATTCCACATCCCTCTTGTACTGGGGAGCCAAGAACTGCACACAATGCTCCAGATGTGGCCATCCAGAGCTGAGTAGAGGGGGAGGATCACCTCCCTCAACCTCTGGCGACATTCCTCTAATAGAATTTTAATGTCTAGTAAGAGCCTTGGTAACTTGTTGGGTGCGGGCTCAGTGGTGTCAATGCTTCATCATTTAAAGAAGAATGGCAGAGGGGAATATGTGATTCTTCCATGTGATGGAAACCTTGAGAACAGAGGCTTGTCAAGTTTCAGGTGATTATGCAAACATCATATCAGAAACTGTGCATAAACCTCCATCCTTCTCCAAATTTTCCTGCCCAAAGTAATGTTTTTTGCAACAGCACTTTTTTTTTTTTTTTTTTTTTTTCAGCCAGGTCTTGAGCATAGGAGATTCACTTTGCCCTTTTCCTGACATGCAAATGACCATTGACAAATTCTTTGGCTCAACAGAGGTCACCTACCAAGGATGCCTTGTCTTCTCATCTATTGCAATGGTTATTGTAGCACACTGGAGAAATGCAAAATGCAGCACTTTGATGTTGTCTTCTTACAGCCTACCAGAGTATTTCTGGAGGAGTGGTGCAGTCATAAGGGACATAATTTTATGATGAAGTGTTTTCCTCATCAGAGAGGTTAGCTATGTACTGTGGCTACTCTGTGACAAACTCCTTGCAAAAAAAGGACCTCTTTTCCTAATTCAAGGTGTTATTGCTTTTTACACCCTTTAAGTAACTCTATTGCTTACTCTAACCCTGCTGTGCTGTATGGACTTCAGTGAACCTAATGTGGAGAACTGGGAAAGGGAAACAGTGCACAATCACACTTGTTGTTTTGGGGATTTACTTTTTGTTCTGTAACTTTGAGTGCTTGCTATGTGCACGGAATTGCTGCACATTTTAGCCAGTTGGCACAACCTCTGTCTAATAGGTGGCACATACTATATTTTATGCTTTTTAGTCTTAATGCCCCAAAAGTAACAACTGCTAACTTTTGACTCATGTACAGGTTTTTTGGTGTTTGCAAATAGTTTATCTTTGGCTACATACTGTTTCAAAACAGTCAGAACTGTCTCTGCAATAGTCTGCTTTTTAGAGTTCAAGTGGGACTTAAATTAGAGCACATCAATGAATAACTTCCTGTTTTGGCAAGGAACTATATATATAGTACTTGTTCACCTGCTCTGAGAGCACCTGCAAGTGTGGTCCTTTACTTGGAGGCACCTACTCTTGCCTTTAGGAACAAAATTGAGTGCTTGCTACTATTTATCTTCAGCCCTCTTCTGAAGTTTGCCTATTCCTGCATTAAAACTGCATGAAACTCATGTGTCTCAGACTGCCATTTATGATGTGTCTGTACGGTACTGAATGCAGAAAAGCCCTGCCTGGTTGTAACCCCTCGCCTGGTGCTTTGGCATCATAAACACTAAATAATAAGGTTGTTTCAAAATGTATTCAAATGGGAAATGACTTAAACTGCTATACAGCATTAGTAAAGCAAGCTATAATTTTTTTTTTTGCTTATGAGCATTACCAAATGCTACACACTTTAAACTTAACTCTCCAGAAGAACGTAAAATATTGTTGGATGAAAAACTTTGTGTGCTTTAGTGGGACACTCTGGGTATACCATTGTTTATGGTTAAAGATTTATATCTTCAAGTAGCATGATGTACCGGAGAGCTTCCTGCCTTTGTAATTCTCTTTATTAGCTAGACTTTGAGTTCTATATGGGCTTTTGCTTTGAACAAAGCAATATCATGACAGACATCAGTTGTGATGTAGTTAATGTCTTGATATATCATTATTGCAATTGGTCAATAGTACTCCAGCTGGAACACAAAGCTGATAAGACTGAAGGTTCATATACCACCTGTCCTGTTTAGACAACAACTAAAAATAGTATGAGTAACTTTGACTGGGATTACATATCCCAAAGTATTTAATGTCATGCAGTAGTTTTGCTGGAATAACCATATATATAGTTTTTGAGGGAAATACGTCAGTTCAGAGCAAAAATGATTATTAATATATCAGTTTCTTCATTTCTCTTAAATTTTGTGAATCAAAAATGCTGTTTCCATGACTACCACTTCTGCACACATTTGATTACAGTGTATTATAATTTATAACACAAACTCAAACCCCACCAGTAGTATTTAAATTAGAATTTAGCAGGTTTATAGCTTTGTTTGGCCCCAGGCACAAGTCATAAAATCCTAGTTTTAAGTACCATTGGGGTTTATGGAATGAAGACATCTGCATTATTATATTAAAACGTTCCTTAGTGTAATAAATATAACTGACAGAGGTGTATGACTTTCTTTATGAAAAATATGTTGATAACAATATAGTCTTTAAATACTGAAGAAACCAACTATTAAAATTTTATGTTTCCAGTCACAGACATCTGCGGAACATTTAGCTGGCATTATCAGTTTACTGCTCTGTATACCTAATAAGACTTTTATTTTACAGTTAGACTTAGAAGTATTGATGAAAAAGAATTATCAGCCTTCTACTAATTGTATTAATGTTGTTGAACAGTTAATTCTAATTTTACATGGAGATATTCGTGAACTCAGAGTAGTGCATTGGATCAAAAAAAAATTTTTTTTTTTTTTGCTTTCGCAAGGCTAAAGTGCAATATGCTTTAGGGACATATTACACTTACGGTTTGATCAAAAAAAATTTCATTGTCTTCTCATAAACTGAAATAATGTTATAAATGTCCTAGTTTTCTATTGTAATATTGATCTATCCAATCTACCTCCCCATACACACTATCTGCTATTCATTATCAGTAAACTTGTGTCCTCACTAACTGAAACTGTTTCCAAAACAAGCCAAAACTTTCCCAGATCGGCTGTTGCTTGATATGTGTATCATATTTTCCATTTGATAGTCCTTTCAAGATTAGTGTAACTTTCTTCACTTACCTTTCGTTACTTAGATGTATAGAGCCATTTTGCCTTACTGAGTAGTATATTGTTGTTGTTGTTGTTGTTGTTATGAAGTGTGGTTGAAGGACTGGGAAAAGTTGTGTGTACCAATGGGGGGAGCTATAGTTTATATACATGTATACACACACACACACACGTGTATATGTATATATATATGTGTATGTATATTTATATGCACATATCTCAGCCTGTTGATACTAGATAATCCTCATACAATACTATATTGTTCAGCCAATGTGAAAGAAACTAAAAATGTTAATATATTCGTCTTGTGTGTATGTTTTTTTACGATCCAGTGGGCAAGAAATCAGATTTTTTGGGACTGAAACTTCCTGAGTCTGGGAAGACAAAAGGCAGGATAACTTGTGCTATCTATACTATACTTTCTTTTTTCCCTTAGTGAAAAAAGGCAACCCCCCTGAAAACATCTAATCTGTTTTAGTACATCCACATTAGAAATAAAGCAAAACCTTCCTGAAATTGAGTATTTAATAACACATTGGAGCCGTAAAGAGTAATATTAATTTTCAGATTTTAGTTAGTGACTTATAGCCCAAAACTAATCAGATTTTCATTGGAATATTACTTCAACCCAACCAACCCCCCCTATAGTGTGTTCAATAAATCTACTCTTTCCTGTTTGCACACATTCTCAAATCCTTGTGCTGAATAAGGCTAGTTATTTCTCAGTGGTCAATCTTCCCTATTTTTTTTTTTTCTGTTACACTGAAAGTCCTGCTTAAACATTGGCTGTTCTACAATCATATACTTTAGTTGTCAATATAAGTAGGGTTATTTCTGCTCTCTAAATGGTTCCACAGTGACCGGGGGGGATATTTTTTCTAAACAAGTTAAAATGAACAGAACTGTTCCTCTTTACCATCTATTTGCTACCTTTTCTTTCTTTTTCTGTTTTTTTAGCCCTGCTTTATCTTCAACAATTTAAGATCAAGTGTTTTGTCCCCTCTGTCCCTTTCTCTCTCCATAGCGCATGGTCACAGAGCAAGAGCTTCAAAGATAGTTTAAATATTGTAAGCTGGTACAAAATCAGATTCTTCAGTCCAAAATAAAAAGAAGTGACACACTTAGACTTTAAGTAAAATAAACAAGCACTTAAGCATTTAAGCTCTTAAATAACTTAAAGTTCAAATTAAAACTTTGCTTTCCGAGAGAATGGCCTTGTCTGTTAGACAATCTCATAGGAGTAGCTTGTGCTTCTACTAAACTTTTTTGACTCATGTTAAGCCTTGACTTTGTTTTGCTTCTATATATCTTCTGACCTCTTGTACATGGAGCGTACTTTTAATGTACTTCTACTGAACATTCACTGTGGCAAATGTGTATGATGCTTTCTATTTTAGCTAGCTACTTCTAACTGAGAATTTTTTTTTCTTCTCTCTCTGTATATAAAGAAAATACAAAAGCAGTTAAATAAACTTGCTGATTTTTTTTTTCCCTTTCTTTTTTTTTTGGAGGGGAAGGAGAATAAGAGTTGGAAGATTTTGCTCTCCCAGATTTTGTTAGGGAAATTTCTTTTGAGGTAGTTTTTTTTTTTTTTTTTTTCCCTTACTTATTGTGGGAAGTAATATCCAGGATGGATTACTGGTTTAATCAAGATTACTGCTGGGGGAGCACAAAATGTCCCTTGGGAAAATTCATCTTTGATACTTCAAATGAATATCTGAATAATAGTTTAAATTTTTATCATACTATTCATTAAAATATCTCATTGCATTGAGTATGAGCAACTCTAAAATCTTAGCTCGGCAGTATGAGTCTGGCAGAAGTGTTAACATTTTGCAGTGAACTGCTGCTAACCACGTCCAAATGACTCTCAGGATTATACTAAAGTTCAGGACAAATTTGAAGATGGAACAACTCCGTGCGTAGCAGCTCCTCAAATGTGAGAAGTTACTACTTAAATTCAGTAAATTTTCATTATGCAACACATAGTTTCTTCTATATAGCTCTGATGGCAGATGTAAGGCGTATAGTACATCTCATTAAATGACTCTGCATAATAAGCCAAATTTTGGCTTTCTCTTGGCTGTGATTTTAACGCAATCTTAGAATATTACTATTGGATGATGACTTGTGGGTCTGAAGATAGAGGATGCTAACAGATTTCAATCAATGATAGTATCTTGCTGTTATTGTTTTGCCTATGCATTCTTCACTGAGAAGTTGATTTGCTTTGGGGGAAGGGAAGAAAATGAGAGGATACACAGAAAGATAAACCAAAGGATTCTGACGTAATATTTGGTGGAGGAGGCAGCAGCTCTTGGCTGAAATTCTTCTACTATTGTGTGTGGGCTCCCATGCCGGTGTCCAAGTGGAATAAAATAAAAGCCAGTATTAGAATCTTAGTGCTCCAATTGATAAATGAAATACAATATGAATAAAATGTTATTTTAAGATTTATAAGATTTAAAGTAACATGAGCCAATATCATTGTGATAACCCTCATAAAAATAAACAGTATCAAGGTGAATCTTGCCTTAGCAAATCACTAGCACATTGAACTGCATTCAGAGGATTTAATCCTAATCTGCTTTTATTGCACCATGAAATTCAAGGTAAGTTCAAGGTGATGGTTGCCATACTAAAACTACATTCTTTTAGATTCTAGCAAACTTTAATGCCTACAATATGTCTTTGCATGTTGGAAACACAGTATCATCAGGCTTTAAAGACCTCAGAAAACAAAGAATTCTAAACTGTACTCTAGCATTTGGGCTAAGGCTTAAATGGATTCTCCAAACTTTAGAAATTGGCCTACCCTGCCAAGCAGTATAGTTTCTTCTAAATAATCTGTAAATTCATCTTTAAAGTGGCAATATTTTTTTTTGCTGTATGCAGATTTAATTTATCCTAAAGCTTATCAGATATTCTATTAGATATCAGAAATAAAAGTGGTCTTGAAATATCTTTTGCTTATTTTGTGGGAGCTCTTGCAATGTTTTGGGGGAACTTCCATATTTGGATATATAAGAAGAGTAAAATGTCTGTCAGTGTATGTCTTACCCAATATGCATATACAACATCCTTGACTGGTGAATTTTGCAGTTATTGCCTGCAATAATCAATGCATTTATTATTGGCCACCTTTTGCTCCAATTTGTAAAATGCTATGGATCACATAATCAGCATTTTTTTCTCTCACATGCCTTACGCAGGAAGAAAAGTATCTAACTAATGATTAGTTAGAACAATCAGATGCTTGTATTTTTTGAGGGAGCAAGGCTGAAAGGGGGGAATTAATTGCTCACACAACACAGTTATGAGAAATAATCCTGCTAGTGTCTCCAATATTATAATTAAAATTTCCTATTAGAATTAAATCTCTGTTTCCAGATTTTTAACTAAGGTGTCTTATAAGAGAGTTTCAAGTGGATACTCTGACATTGGTCCTTTCCCTTCCTACTGTTTGCGATGTTCTGGTTTGTATAAAATATTTAGAGTATTTTCCCAATTACCCATAGTGTTTAGGGCACTGCTTGCAGATGGAGACACTGAGTCATTGTTTCAATAACTCTCAAGTGTTACTGAAAATCAGTAGCAGAGGTGAAGGGTTTCAAAAGTATGAAGAACATTGGAAAAACTCACAAGGTGGGAAGTTGGGAATTTAAGGTTCCTTTGGTTAAGTTTGTCCCATCTCACTTGCTATATTTCTGTTATCTTCCTACTGAATCCTTACCTAACCTGACTTCTTCCTCTGACAGTTCAGTAAGATTTCATGTTCTGCTCTATAAACAAAACATTTCACTTCATTAAATATTGAAGCATTTCAGGTCAAATGGGACATTCCGTATGAAACCAAACCTAATTCTGTTTTTTTTTTATTCTCTTTTTTCTTTTGCTTCATAAAGAAAAACTTTTTTTTCAGAATGAAAAAAAGAAAACCTTAAACTTAGTTTGACCTAAATTCCTAAATTCAAAAAAAAAATGTGCTTATTACTCTTTTGCTCAACTGTTTTCTGAGGACAACTAAACAAACAAAACAAATTCTATTTTAATTTCTCTTGTTAAATAAAGAAGCACCATTCTTCATTATGCTCCTATTTTTCTAAAAAATAGTCTATTTTAGTAAAATGACATCTTCTCAGACTACTCAGGTTTAATTTGCCAAGGAAAAATGATTTGTGTTGTTTTGTAATTGTTGTGCATGATTACATGGAGCAAAACTTAAAAGAAAACTTAAAAGAAAAACTGATATATGTTTAATAAATGCCAGTCCCTTTTACTTTTCTGCTCTTTTTTTTTTCTGTTGATTGTTTCCAAATGATTCAGACAAGTGAATGCTTAGCAGTAATCTTGCTATGGTTTTTGAATGAAACAGCATAATTACTTTTAGTAGTTTGTATAATCAGGCCTTATCTGTGTAAGGGATGTTGTTAAATGAGAATTCTCTGGTTATTATTGTGAATTTACAATCATTAACTTTATTCAAGTGAAATTAATTGCACAGATGAGGGTCAGATAGTGGACCAGTTTTAGGTGGTGGTAGGGATAATAAAGTGGTCAGGGACTTAAAGATGGTATCATATTCCAACAGTCTTATATGTTTGCAGCAAATTTGGCACAAAGTGTGAATTTTTATCATCAAATGGATTTCAATGCACAGATACATACTTCAGCTCTTATCTCTTGGGACCAGTTAGTAACTGATACAGTTTAAAGGGAGTGGGTACATTCTCTCTAGTCATGTGGATGCTGTGGATCAAAGACAAATTGCTCTTCTGCATACATACTCTTACAGTGCTTGTTTCCCTGTTTTCCCTGCTTTCCAATGAAATTTGAGATTTCGTTGTACACTATCATTTCAGATGTTTTGAAAGTTCTCCCATTACTAGATTAATTAATAATATTGATAAAACTGACATTTCTAATCACAACTTTCTATTCAGTGTTCAGTTTTCTTCTTGCCAGTGTCTTGCGTTTTGCCCCATATGGGTATTAGAGCAATGATATAAAACTGGGAAGAGATGTCTGATACATCAAAAATCTGTGCTGCCATTCAGAGGGAATTTTACAGGCTGGAGAGGGCAGAGAGGAACCCCATTAAGATCAGCAAAGGGAAAATCCAAGTCCTACACCAGGGAAGTAACAGCCCCATGCAGCAGTACAGGTTGGGGGTCAAGTGGCTGGAAAGCAGTTTTGCAGAGAAGGAGCTGGGGGTCCTCATGGAAATGCCATCAGTGCACCCTTGTGGCAGAGGTGGCTGACAGCCTCCTGGGCTGCATTAGGGAGAACTGCCTGCAGATGCTCAGCCTTTCCTGGGGCTTCACATGGGTGCTGGGTCCAGTCTGGGGTTTCCCAGTGCAAGAGAGATGGACACACTGGAGTGAGTCCAGTGAAGGGCCATAAAGATTAAGCACATGGAGAATCTGGCAAGTGAGTAGAAGCTAAGAACTGGCACTGTTCAGCCTCAAGCAAAGAAGTGTATCATTGTATAAAAGTGCCTGATGGGAGTCTACAAGGGAAATGAAACTAGATTCTTCTCAGTGGTGCTGAGTGACAGGACAAGACACTATGGACACAAGCTTGAGTATAAGAAACTTCATTTAAAATCAAGAAAAACTTATTTGGATCATCAAACACTACAGCAGGTGGCCCAGAGATGTTATCCTTGGAGATGGTCAACTCGATATGAATTTGAGCATCCTGCTCTAGTTGACTCTGCTTTCAGTAAAGGACTCAAAGCTGCAACATCAATGTTTCTGCAATTTTAAACTAAATGGGGTTAAACCTAATAACACTACTACTAATCCCATTGCATCATCTTACGTAAGTTGAGTCAGTCAGTCATGTCATTCCCTATTCCAATAAACATTTGTAGAATTTTAGATATTTCGAACAGTATCATGAAAAACTCTGCCTTTTCAGAAGGGTAGCAACACAGGTTTTGGTGATGACAGACTAATTCCTTTGGGATCACCATGGAACTCTCCAAATTTCTCTTGCCAACACTCAGAAAGAGCAGTTTCAAACACTAAGCACTGTTTTAGTTTGTCAGTACTTTCAACTCATATTTTTATGTTAATATTTCTGCATTGACATAAATAAATTACATCATGCAAAGTAGGTGTAAAGAGCTTAGCCGTCCATATATGTCCATATATATCTTCCTTCTACATGTTGTGGTCTTTATCTCTGGACCATCGTGTGGAATCAATGAATATTTTCTTCTAACAGCTCAGGCTAAAACAGCCTTTCATCTCTTCACTGTGCTTTTCCTGCTGTGTTCTCAAGGTACAGCTGGCAGTTATGTGAACTGAAGGTATAGGTCATCCCCTGGGAACAGAGTGGTGGGTTATAGGTAGCTCTGCAGATTCATCACACCTTTGTACTAATTTAGTCAACTTGGATCCTGCATGAGAGACTTCTTCACTTTCTTTCAAAAAGACTTAGTAAAAGTTCTTTGTGTATACCTCCATGTGTGAAAGATGAAATCATGGGTGATGGGAAAAAAAGTGAAAGTACCATTCCAAAAAAGTGAAGTACCATTCTCTATGAAAAGAGCTATGGCATTTACTACCATACTGAAAAAAGAGTTTAGAGAAATTAAAATTTGTGTTTAGAATGTATTTGTTTCATTTACTGCTGCCATTTGTCTATCATGTGTATAAAATACTAACAAAAGACCACAGCTTCCACAGGGCAGAGAAAAAATATCTTTATGTAAGAAAACTGCTAAAATAGAGCCTGAGGTTGCTGTTACTTTTTGGCTTGTTAAAGCTTATGGCTGCTTGATGACTCCACAGTGTTGGTACTTGAGAAACTGATGCAAAAGGTCAGTAATCTTCATGAGTTTCTGTTTGGGCCTGAAGCTTCGGAGGACAATCTTGCCTTAAAAAAACGGACAAATAAAAGCCCCTCACTAAAACTGCATGGGGGACTCATCACAATGTCAATGCTAGTGGAATGTTGCTGGGAGGTAATTTAAAAGAAAGGCTGAAAATGTAAGTGCTTTTGTGGAAAGAACTACAAACAATGGTATTTCAGTAAAATGCTGTATTGAGGAAGCTAGAATGTGATAAGGACAAGCTATCTTCCATCTTCTTTGAAAAACCTTGCCTAATCCAGTGTATTTTTCAGTAATGAATTTATAGGAAGAATATATTTCTGAGAAATGTCATGTGAATGGGAAAGACCAATGATAATTTAAGTGCTGTGCACATATTTTGTCAAGTGATATTTAAAATATTTTATAGTTAACTGTTTTATTGCTATTTCATTGTTAACCTTCAGGACCATGTAGTAAGGAAAGTGTATAAAATTGGGGTAAAGAAAGTGTATAAAGTTTTGTCTTCTATGTCTAAGTGAACTTTCTAAACCTCATGATATGTGTAATATAAAATCAATATACATTAAGGGGATTTTTATTTTATTGCTTGAAACTGGTATAATTGCAGGATCTGTTAGATCTTGTATTTCTCATATTTGGTTTCTATCTACTTATACCAACTACTTACCTCAACATAAAACATAATGCAATACCACTTTTTAAAAATACCTACTTGACTAATTTTCAGTCTTTCCCTAATATAAATACAGTTCCTAATACAGTTTTCAGTATGTGATACTTTTCTCACTTTAGTATGTGGCAAATGTGAAATGTTTGTATTAGAATTTGCCTAGCTAAGACTAGGGTACCATTTTTCTGGTTAATGTTCTCATGGAAATTGAGTTTCTTACCTCACAATCATGACCAAAGTGACCTGTAACCTTTCAGGCTTAGCAAAAAGTAGCAGAACCAGAATTGAGCGAGTAGACAAGTTTTAATTAGGCATTAGCCAAAAATCTCTTTTTTTCTTCTTCTATAGAACTTATTATGCACTGAGTCTAGGAGAGATGAAATTCTCTGAGGAACAAAATGATACATCAGAAAATTAATTCTTTCTTGATCTATTTTTGTGTATTTTTCCCCTCAAGGCCTTTCTCCACATCTTCAATGAGCGCAGTAGTTTGGTGTTTACCGTTAAAACAGTAACAAAGAATCTATTTTGATATATTTCTAAATTTTTGCAATGTCTCACTGACGTTCTTATTCAGCAGGAGGTTTCTCAGCCACCTTGGAGTTCATCTTTCAGATTCTTAACATGTATCCTTACCATGTTTTTAACCTCATTCACAACTAAGCAGTTGTCAATCTCTTTAAGCCTTTCCTTAGAGATCTTCACAGAAATCTTTTGTGGGTGATGAGAGTCAGTTATGTTTTTATTATAAAAAGTCCAAGAGTTTCTCTAATGCATCTTCCACTTCCTTTGACTTTGCTTGAGGAAACAACATCCTTTTCAATGTTTCATAATCCATGCATAAATGGTTTATGACCTTACAATAAAGTGTTTATAAATGACTTAAGCTAAAACACCTGTGTCTCTAGTATTGCATGACATTGTAACTACCATACTTGCAGAGTACCTAAAAAAATTTAGTGGGGCATTTTTCTATGAGCTGAGGCAATTCAGTTTTAATGGCCGTGTAGTGAAGAACCCTGCAGTACTTTGAGAGTCTACCACTGCTATCATTTTTCATGAATTTTCTTTTGAGGGGAGATGAGGATGTAGTATCACAAAACTAATACAGAATTCTCTTCCGTTTCCCATAACACTGGTATTGCAGATCACGTTTTTCTTTAAGGGTGACAAATTCATTAAATATTAGTAAAACTGTGGTATAATTGAGGTATAAGAATATTTAACATTGAAAGGTGAGCACCTACCTAATCAGACACTGAAGTGCTTCAAATTGAGATTTATGGAAGAAGTACAATTGATTCTTGAAACTTTGCTCTGAATGGGACAAGGAAATAGAAATTTAATCTCTAGAGAAATATTACTGACTAAAAATAAGGAAAAAATATTTTTTAAAAAAATTCAGTTTCTTTAAATTCAAACTTGACTACTTCCAACTTACTTTGTATGCATATTCTTTTGCATATTAACAAACCGATTATTTCCCTAACCCTACTCAGATTTTCCTTTTCATGTGCTAAGTGTTGGCATGTTTTTCTCTTACACTAGAATTTGAAAGTCGCAGTCACAGTCATAAGAAATCTTGCAAGTGAGTATTTCCAAACAAACTTAAGAGTTTTAAACATTTTAAAGCTCATACATTTGTCATTTGTGTGTGTGTGTGTGTGTATACAAAAGAGATAGCCATGCAAGCTTTAAGCTTTCTGAATAAATCAGTTGAAAGGATTTATGTGCTGTTGTTCAGGGGGATGGGGAACCAGTCCTTCATTCCTCCTTCCAGTAAAGAACCATAAAATCAGTAGAAAGACTGGATTGTTGCTGTGTGGTTCAGTTGGTAGTCTGGTTTGTAGCTGCTTCTTACAGAAACAGATCAAGTTTCTTCTTTTGGCTCCTTTCTCATCCTTCTCCCTTTGCCCCCAAAGAAAAAGAAGAAGGAAGGGGAATGGTTGGCCTGTGTTTCCCAAGTTGTAAGAAACGGCAGATGTGGATTACTAACCTATAACCTAGTCATAGGTTAAAAAGCAGGCTGAGTAGTTCTGTCAGGACAGCTTTTCTCTGAAATAAAAACCATTTGATGTAATTGTGATGTATGAAATGATGATCATTTGATGTAATTGTAACATTCTTCTAAGCATATCCTATGGTTCCTTGTAGGACTTGTCCCTTATACCTTGAGTCCCTTATACCTGATAACCCTTGAGTGGTTATCAGCTCCACTCAATCCCATTTTAATCTAGATATTCCCAGATAGCTCTCAAATGAGTGGGTGAGGGTAGTTTAGGATGCTTCTCTTGACCGAGTGAAATCTAGCAGTAACTGGCTGTGTGTGTTCCCTTCCTTCATTTGTGATTCCTTACATTGCCTCTGTCATTAGATCTTTTGCAATACTCTTGCTGTTGTTTTGGTCTACTTCTGGTTTATGTTAAAGTGGATTCTTAAGCAACTGAAAGATGAAGTTTGCTTAAATTGAAAGAAAAGTATTTTTGAATGGAACTTGAAGAAGCTTTTTTAGGTTGATTTTAGATTTTACTTTGAACTTTCCTTTTTTAAAAAAGGAAAATGCGTGTAGCTATGCAGGTAATGGTAACATGCTGTTAGCTAATTTATATTTCAGAAAGCTGGCCCTACAAATAGTTTGCCTGTCTCCTCCAAAATCCCAGGTTTATCTGAAACCTGAAGCTTCATTTACCCCCATCCTGGTTAACACAGTTCCGAGAACTATGAGGCTGAAGTCACTCTTTTCATACAAAGTAACTTAGTTCATTTTCTGTCATCACAGATGTCTGAAGAGGTAACAGTTCTGCTGGCTGAGGCATTAGTGGGGTTCACTGATGATAAGACCTCAGAACCAAAAGGCACAAACTTGCTTACTGTCAGAAAATTACTGTGGAGGTTTAGTACAGCCCACTGCAGTGAAGCTAGTCCTGCAGCTGCCCTTAATAACAACTTTCTCACTATTGCCCATAAAATGATCTTCTTTAAAACTTGTGGCCAGCCTGACTTAATTATATAATATGTACTTCTGAGATTATTGCAGGTCTTTATTGCCAATAATTACCTGACCAAATTAGTCAACAAGTTACTAATACATTCCTTAAAAGACAAGCCTTGTGTAATTACATATAATTTAGAATGTGCTTATAAACTAGGGCACTCTTGGAAAATATACCATGCTATCTGCATTGCTGGAATTAGTTTTAATTATAGATATTTGTAAGTTACTATTAAACAATTCTGCCTGCAGAAATTGAGTATCATGTCATTAATCTTGTGGAAGAATTTTTGTAGGAAGACCACATAAAGCCTGTGAAAAATGTTCAGTGGAGTCAAAGCTATCTTCAGTTACAATGGAATAAACATTTATATTTATACGTATATACAAACACATATTTCCATTTATATATAAGCTTGTATTTATATTTAAACTTCTTTAATATGATGAAAAGGAAACTGGCTCGTGAACTGGATAAATATGAATTTGTCATACCTTTACAATCTTAATAAGCAATCTGCTGTTGTTAATATAGATATATGTTCTAAGGTTTTTTTTTTTNTTTTTTTTTTTTTTTTAGATTTCTAGCAAGTTCAGTGAGATTGTTACATGCTACTACATGTATAAAATACAAGTTACACATTTATGGATGACTTTGTAGCCCAGGCATTAGGCTCTAGATTTAGATAGCTATGAGGGCAATGAACAAATGTTGTTGTAAAGAGTTTCATTTGCTGAAGGAATACATTTTTTATCTATTGCTTGGTTTTGAACTGACAGAAAATAAGAGAGATGATATCTCACGGATTGCTGATTGGTAAGCTTATGTGGGAAGTCTAGACATGATGAGCATGGCAGGCTCCTCACTAGAGTGCACCTCGAGACTCTAATTTTATGAGCTGCCCTTTCTGCGAGCTCTAAAGGGGTCTGTTCTCATTATGAGAATGTTATATATGTTGAGTTCAGTGCTGTGAAAAGCTCTGAAGAACTGAAAGCTGTTCTACCCTATACAGTGTTGGCTTCTGGACATGTCATTCAAAATGGTGATGCTTATACAAGCATGACAGATGGATAGGGAACTCTAGCCCCAAAACACGTGCTGCTATTTCTATAGCTTTTCATCTCTATTAAGATAGTTACTTTTTTTCATTTAAAGCTTGATTTTAAATTTGAACATACTAAGATGCAGAATCCAAACGTTTTCACATTTTTCTCCATCTTTTAAAAGATTTTTTTTTTTTTTTTGACATACGGCTCTTTCATAGACTTACAAAATCCAAAGGACCCCTTATGTAAGTAGCCACTTTATTGTGACACCAAAAAGGCAGTGAAATCTCTAAGTATTTTGGATGTGTTTCCCCACTGCAATATTGCTGTGACAACCTCCACGCTCTGAGACCTTTTCATGAGGATAGCTAAAGAGTCTGTGGATGCTGCATCCACCATACACTGGCTGGTGGAGGCCAAAGGTCTCCTTATGTCTTCTGTGTGGATGACATAAATGCGGAAATAAGAAGACTGAATGGAAGGATACAACTTCTACAGTTGTATGTGTATCTGACTGGGCGTTCTCAAGCACAGGACACAGGTTGCATGGTTCTCCACACGGAAGACTGGATTTGAAATCTTAAACAGGATTATACAGGAAGCATGGTACTTACTGAGTTAAAAGATTGGGTCTGTACAAACTTAAGTTAAGGGGTTCACTTCCTTCCCAAACACTAATGTCTGTTGTCTCTTTTCTTTTCCCCTTTTCTCCTTTTCCCCTTTTCTCTGGTCTGCTGTTACTTGTTGCCATCCTTCAACCAGATCCCTTAATTATGAGGTTGGCTCCCTGCTGTCTGACTGCAGGTGATGAATATGATGCTGTTGAACTTCTCTGAACTTCTATGCCTAGTCAGCTTGCCACTCAATTCAGATTCTTCTGAATCACCTAGGTACCTTAATTCTGGCTGTTGGATCAGTGCATGCTATCTTCCATAAACAGATAATCTGTGAGCCAAACTCTTTTTTTTTTTTCCTTACAAATCTCACAGCTGTCTCTATTTCATTCGTTTTTCTGACACTGGAAATTAATTTCCTTTGTCCCCTGATGATGCATTATGTGATGACTGAGGAGAATCATTACAGGCACTTAAAAATAAACAAAGCTGAATGTATGACTACAGGAACAATCCACTCGCAGCTCTCGGGCGGTAAGCATTCTTCTCTTTCATTTTAACAATGGCAGCCATGAGGATTCCTTGCTGTCCTGGATTTCAGCTGGTGTCGTATCACATAGTCATCACTTTCAGAGACAACTGTTAGATGAAAGCCTCCTGAAGAAAGGCATAAACCCCTGTCTGGAAGAAGGTGACATTAGCTCCTCTCCTTACAATGAGAAATACAAGGAAAAGGAAATATTGGAAAACTTGGGATGTCTGAGACCTGCTTAGGAGAATTGCTGTGAAAGTGTCTTTGCAAAACTGCACTGATTCAAATAATTCTACTACAAATATCAATTGTATGAAAGAGCTATCAGGAGATGAAGGCTAGGTGAGCGTTTTCCTTCCACATCTACATCTGTGTTCAGAACTCACTCCTTCCTCACTCCTTTTCCTGTTTATCATCAGTCTGTATGATTTATTTATTCCTCCAAGGCTATGTCCTTTGGGAAGTTCTGGTAGCCTCAACACCACCCCAAGCCCATTAGAAGCTGCAGTAAGAGGTTTAGTTACATTGCTGCCTTCTATGTTTTTCCAGGAGGGCTTTTATTTTCAGTCAGAGATTCTGGTCTAGCACATTTCTTTCTTTTTAGAAAGTCATTCTCCCTTAGATTTTGTCTTTCTGCTGTGTTTCTCTGAGAAGTTTGCCTCTGTCTTCTCTAGAGATCACCTTTAAATAGTCAAAGGCAGCTGCTGTATCATGCCTCAGGCTTCTGCATGAAGGGTATGCCTTCTACTGAACAAGCTCACTCTTGTCCAGCCTGTCCCAATGCACCATGTGCTTCAGCCCCTTGGCCTTTGTGGTGATTTTTTCACAGGGCTTATTCCAGTATGTCTTTTCTATGCCAGGGAGCTCCAAACTGAACACAGACCTTGGATGTGGTCCTACAAACACTGTGTAGGGGAAAATAATAATCTCCCTAGACCTGGGGTGATGGTCTTGCTATATAGCCTAGCATTTAGTTAACAGTCTTTGTTCAAGGATGTCATGATGCCTCAGCCACTGGGACAAACAGTCCTCTTCTGCAAGTACTCCCACCCTGAAGTCAGAACAGCTGCCTGAGGTTGCTCTGTTCAGGCATAGGGCTTTTCATTCACCTTTGCTAGATTTTGTAATGTTTTGTTAGCCCTTTCCTCCCAGCATGTGAATAAAAGTGCTCATGCCCATTAAATTTTGCTGTTATGCTTCTGACAGCCAGTAACAATCTGTAATGTCTATCCTGATTCTAACTTGTGACCTTAGTGACAAGTTTTCAGGGTTACCAAGTTTCTCCGTACTTATAAATTAATCCTCGTACAGGACCTGCTTTTCTCCTTTTTGACAATTTTCATGTATATTCAATAAACTGAAGCAATTTAATCTGCTGAAGATTTCTGGAAACACAGCATTTTTCTCCTTGAGCCACTTTTAGTGCTTGTCAAAATTGAGATACGCCAGAAGAATCTGGGCCAGTTCATTTACTGAGGTTGGTTACTCTTGTGTTTAATATTCTCTAATGATCCGCTAGAGTATTCTGGAATGTGTGTTGCTATTCAATAGATTATAGTACAGACACACATCTGCATAAAAAAGGAAAGTAGGTGTGGAGGGGATGGCTATTAAGTAATGTATTCATGACTAGCTACTCTCAATTTGGCAGTGTCCACAGATTATTTAAATCTTTTTAATTTGAGAATCTTGATGGACATAAAATATAACTGAAATGAAAGTCTCCTAGAAATAATTGATGAGGTTATGTTCTCTCAGGAATAAAAATTAGCTGCACTTGGTTTTTAGCTTCTCACAGATGGGAGTGAACACAAAAATTGCAATGTTTAAATGCAGGTTTGATGCAGATAGTGTTTTGGAAGCACTTTGCGTGTAACACTGAGAATTTTCTGCTCTGGCAGTATCTGTTTCCACGTCTGTGGAAGATCTGCTTTTAACTCAACATCAAATAAATATGAACAAGGCTAGTCATTGGTAAGTGACTATACACTTATTTCTTAAATACAAGTGACACGCCATCAAATTCTGTCTGACATTTGAAACTGTCTACTCAGCAAGCCATAGCATTAGCAGACAAGTCTTGACTGGAAGTAAGATATTCAAAGAACATTTTGGTAAACAATTTTTCTTTTTTTTTTTTTTTTTTAATAAAAATGAGGCAAACTCATGGACTGTTTCACTGTTTGTATTCAAATTCCATAGTTTTGATTTTTATCTGCATATTGGATCACATCTTCTATTTCAGTCAGGAGTAGTTGGACAAAGACAACATCAAACCACTCAGCTATTTCTGGTTATCTGTTTCTTAAAAAAACAAAAAGAAGAAAGTTGAAGGAACAAAACCCCTTCTTTAGGCTCTTTTTCTTTCGTAACAAAAAGACTAAGCATTTCTCTCACTGAAGCGTGAGGTGAAACTGTACTGTGTTAATTGTGATCAGATTGGTTCTTCAAATTCTATTATTTAGGACATTAATCCTATTTGTTTACTGATATTCCTGTACTGTTCAGAAGAGCAAGGAGCTCTTCTGAGGGAGCAAGAATCAAAATATATTTTGATTCTTTTCTCTTAATGAGCTATGTTATGGGAATGAAGAACAGATGGACCCTGCCACAGGGTTCTCAAGGCAAAGGATGTTCGGAAAGATTACCAAAGAAACTTGATTGAAACAGGACTTTATCAAATTTTGTAGTGAAAGATCTATCATATAGAACTGATAAATGGCTTTATTCAAAACATTATCTAAAAATTTATTTTTAGAGAAAGATTAGTGCATGACTGTATAAGTGCACTAATTGCTCCTTTTTGTTGGAAACGTATAGGGGATAACATGCCTCTCAAAAGGTGAACAAGAATTGACACTTGGCCTGTTTTATCAAAATATGATGCCTATAGGTATATTAGAAATACTAGCTGTACAAAGGAGATTTATTGAATGAAGTTAAGGGTTACATCCAGAGGCATGAGTCCTCTTAAAGTCAAGATCACTTGCAGGATAAGTAATTTTTGACTCTTTAACATCTGAATCCATATAAAAAAATCTGAGAAGTCATCTAAGCAAGGTAGACTTGACACACCTGAGGGAATGAAGTACAATTTGAAGGGAGGGAGTTTGGAAAGTAAAATAGGAGCTAAGAAGAGGAAAATAATAGCCTTAGTTATCCTGCCGAATCCAGATTCTGAAAATGCTTTCTTATGTATAAACTTGATTTCTGCGTAGTCTCCTGAATTCATGAGATTACTCGTATGAGTGAGTTAATATTCAAACAGCCTTTACATTCATTTGATTTAAAGTGGCTCTTGTTTTTTCATAAAGTGGAGCTAAGTGTGTATTAACTTTTGTGCTGTAGGTCCATTTGTGGCATAATTTATTTAAGGAGTGAACTTTGAAAGATAGTGCTCCGATTTATTTCAGGGAATGGTCCCAAAGTACCCAAACTGTATTATTTTGGGGGAAATAACCTGGCATATACATTTCAGAAGCATATCTAATGCACTCCATCTGCCAAAGGACATTCACTCCATAGACTCAGATTAAAAACAATCATATATACTAAGAAGCATGCATATACTACGTAGGCATGAGGTGGATCAAAAACTGGCTGGGTGGCAGAGTCCAGAAGGTGGTGATCCACGGTGCAGAGTCTAGTTGTAGGCCTGTGGTTAGCAGTGTCCCCCAGGGGTCAGTCCTCGGCCCAGTCCTGTTCAGTTTATTTATCAATGACCTGGATGAAGGGATGGAGTGCTCCCTCAGCAAGTTTGCTGATGATACCAAACTGGGAGGAGTAGCTGACAGCCCAGAGGGCTGCGCTGCCATCCAGAGGGACCTGGACAGACTGGAGAGCTGGGCAATGAGAAACCTTATGAAATTTGACAAGGGCAAGCGGAAGGTCCTGCACCTGGGGAGGAATAACCCCAGTCACCAGCACAGGCTGGGGACCGACCTTCTGGAGAGCAACACTGCAGAGAAGGACCTGGGTGTCATGGTGGATGACAAGTTGCCCATGAGGCAGCAGTGCCCTTGTGGCCAAGAAGGCCAATGGGATCCTGGGGTGCATTAGGAAGAGCGTCTCCAGCTGGTCAAGGGAGGTGATCCTGCCCCTCTCCTCAGCCCTGGTGAGGCCACACCTGGAGTCCTGTGTGCAGTTCTGGGCTCCCCAGTTCAAGAGGGATGTGGAGCTGCTGGAGAGAGTCCAGAGCAGGGCTACGAGGATGATCCGGGGCCTGGAATATCTGCCCTATGAGGAAAGGCTGAGAGAGCTGGGCCTGTCCATCCTGAAAAAGGGAAGGCTGAGAGGGGGTCTCATCAGTGTCTATAAATACCTCAAGAGAGAGAGGGAAGAGAATGGGGCCAACCTCTTTTCAGTGGTGGCCACTGATAGAACTAACGGCCACAAACTGAAGCACCAAAAGTTCCACAGGAACTTTAGGAAAAAATTCTTGACAGTGAGGGTGACAGAGCACTGGAACAGGCTGCCCAGAGAGGCTGTGGAGTCTCCTTCTCTGGAGATCTTCCAAACCCACTTGGATGCAGTCCTGTGCTACGTGCTGTAGGTGACCCTGTGTGTGAAGGGAGGTTGGACTAGATGATCTCTAAAGGTCCCTTCCAAACTTAAGGATTCTATGATTCAGTGATTAGTTTCAAAGCACCACTGTTTTTCTCTGCAAACCTGCTCCCCCATGCACTGTGCTATTGCTAAGGCAGACATAGGGATGGATGGCTGAGTGTACATGAACCACATGCGAGATAGAGGGTGAGAGCAAAGAGGTGCTGGCTGCCTCAGTTCAAATGCTGTAGGCACATGCACAAGAGTGGTATGTTTGAGCAAGCCAAGTGCTGGAAAAGCACAGACCAGTCAAGGTGACCACAGTTCTCTGCATTGTGAATTCTTTTCTGGCTCTCTTAATTGAGTTTTAAAAATCTCATACTTGGTATATAAACATGATGATGCCGAGAAATTGATGCATGAAAAGCAAAAATGAGTAGTAATTTTTGATTTGGTTTCTTGCATTCATAGAGAATTGCAGTGTACAAGGAAGACTTAACTGTCAGAAAATGCCTGGGTGTTATTGACTGACTGTCTTATGGCAGTATTTGAAGAATCTATTGCAAATACTCTGAAGAGTTTTTCTCATAAAATTCTGTGAGATGCTGCAGTCTTCACTCATCCTGATTTTTGACTAGGGAACTGAGATAAATTAATAAAACAAGGAGTAGTAGGAATGCTAATGCTGTTGGTCATATTTCTTTACTTTTTTTTCATTCTAGAAAACACGTCTATCAATTTTTTTTCCCATCAGGGTGAGTCAGATGTCATGTTACTAGGAGTATGTCTGAGACAGAAGGGAATGTAGGGTATGCAAATAGTTGTTTATATTCAATAGAAATTCTGTTTAGGTGACTTTTTATTTATATTATACAAAATGTAAACATGATATGTTATAAAATGTGATAATCATATCGTCGCTCTCTCAGGAAGCATGCAAGTGGTCTCTTAAACGTGAGCAAGGTATTTTTTTGCTTTTTTAAAAAATTTGTTTTGACTGAAGATCATGCAAGATGTTTTATATAAAAAAATATTAATCCTAGTGCCAGTCACAGTGTCAAAGAACTGATTAGTCATCTTTTTTTTTTCTGCTCTGTTTTTGTGACCACAACTGAGTGAGTTAGTTTGCATTTGTATTGTGTGGTGGCTTGGCTTTCTATAGAAATGTATGGGTATTTTTTGATGAGCTGGGATAGCAATGTGTGGGGAAAAGTGTTTTATTCCTAATGATCACTTCATAATAAATATGCTTTAAAGATCTCTTCTAAAAACATGAAACTATATATATGTGGCTGTGTACCAAGAACTGAAATTGTTCAAGAGAGCTACAAACCAGCTTACTTGCAATTTACAGTTTCTTCTGAAGCTGCCAGTGTACGTACAAGGCTAAAACAGAGCGAATGCTGTTTAAATAAACTCTCAGTGAAAAATACTTCCAGTTCTAAAGATTACAGCTAATGCAGTTGATTAGAGTTTTCAGTATGATTATCTGTGATATACAATAGAGAGGGATTTTTGTGGAAGATGGAAATTCTTCTCCACCTCCATTATTAATTTTTGAGATGAGGCTGCTTATAAGAGAGTTCATCAGAACAGTCAAAAATAAATGAATGGTGGCAGTTACATATAGAAACTAATTTTATATTTGTAAAGTAGAGTATTTGGAACAGCAGGGATTGTATTGACATCCTCAGATAATCCAGCTTAGGCAAGACTATGTAACATCTGCTAATTTGCCTTATTTAAATTAATTAAAATACTAATCATATTTGTCATTTTAATTTCTGTTCTCTTTAAAGATTCTTTGGTTATGAAAATCTGATTTTAGGTTATAGCATAAAATTCCATGTAACTGTCCCATATTCTGTCATCTATCTTTCAAACATAACAAGAATTGTATTTTTGCTGTTCTCACAGCATCAAAATTTTAAGCAACTAAAATATTTTAGTTTGAATAGCTTGAGTTGCATACTGTATTTTCTCTCCAGGGAGACTTTAAAAGACCAAAACATACATGTTGTCAATGGTGTTGCTTAATGCACTTCTGGCAAAGGTTTAACACAGTTTAACAAGGTGAAAACTAATATCCCTACAGACTGGACTGAATCTGAGGACTGGCAGTCATGGCTGGATTAGTGAAAGAGTTGTCATAGGAACAAGGCTAGATGTCACTAATCCAAATTTACCCAAAATTAAATTAAAAATCAACTTCAAGATGTGACAGTCTGTTTCTCTTTATGAAGAGTTCCAACACATTTGCTTTACCCCTGTATCTTCTTTCCTGAGCTTTCCACAATACATGCAGAATTCTTTATTGTATGGATGAAATTGGCAATTGAGGTATTTTTCTTCTCCTGAAACTGATGGGGTTGGTGGTAGAAATATTAGGGAAGGAGTGACTGCTAGAAAGTCTTAGCTAGAAATAGAAGATGCCTTCCATGTTTCCTGTCCTTGCTTAATAGAAATCAATTCACATTTTACGGGCTAAATTCTTTTATGAGCTATAGAGGATTAATTGTGTGAGAGCATGCATTTGACAAGGATAATATCTGACAAGTAAATCTGACAAGGGAAACATTCTCCAGATCTTATCATGTATCAGATGTGTGCTTCACTGAGTAAGGTTTTGGTCATTTTCAGCCTGCTACTCAAAAAAAAAAAAAAAAAAAAATTCTTTTCTACAGCTTCTAACTGATATCTGAGGGATAAAGTGATGATCAGAGAAAGAAATAAAAAAGAGGTAAAAGAGAATATAAGATTTTGGAGAGGTAGGAGAAGAAGAGGGTCATATCAGAGGTCCCTCTTCATAGCATGAGAATATTATGCATAGGATTGCTTTTATCATTATTGAAATTTTCCTGCATATATTCTTGACATGTTGATGAGAGGAGAAGTACTAAACACAGTGTTAGGAAATATATTATGTAGACTATTCCAAGAAAATCAACGGTATAGCATTGTGGATAATTTGCAAATAAAACTTTTGGATAATTACATTATGATTTTGGAGATTTAAAGGTTTTCTTTTTGTCAGGGTCATCATAAGCTTCATTATTTCAAGCTTTGACTCCTCAAGAGTAAGAAATGTGTTTAATCTAACTGAAAAAGAACTGATGACCACTTGTTCTTTCTCCTTTCAGAGCTCTTTCCTTTGTTCAATGCTAACATACTGAAGTTCTCTCAAACTTCTGTTTCTTTAGAATAACTCTTTGCAAAGAAATATTTCAGTCATATTTTAGGGTTTGGGGAAGGGCTGTCAGAATTCGTCTTGGTGCTTTTTTCTTTGACTGTCTTTCAAGTTCTGTTTAACATAGAGTTAGCACTTACTGGCATTCTCCAGAATGTTCAATAAAAATCTTAGTACTTATCTGATGTCTTGAACCAGAATGACTAACAGATCAGCAATAACTTAAGTAAGTCCATCACTGAATTTCCTAAGATGAGATGTTCTCCTTCTCCCTTGAGAGAGCAGGAAGATGCTGCCTGTTGCCGTGCTGGTTCCTCCACTTGAGGATGAGACAATGTGGTGGAATGATGTACCACTTTGGAATGATATTTCAACATCTGGGTGAATTCTAGCATTGATGATGAACAGTGCTGGGATTAACAGAAAAGCTCTTCAGACCTGCTCTTGAAGGAAAACTGGTAGCAAGGGAAGGCAGGAGCTTTGGCTCTTGGTTCTGCTAGGGCTTGTTATCCCCTAGGCTGGGCTCATGCAGGTCTCTGGCCCTGCGGGCTGCTAGACTGGTTGGCAAGCTGGCAGGGAATGGGCCAGGCTTCCTGAATCCTCTCTGCTTTCTGTTGGGCCTTCTAAAACATGCTGGCACTAAGAGACATGTTGTGCCAAGGAAACTCAGCCAGCGTTGGCATGGAGAGTCTTGCCAGAGAAGTAGAAGCTCTGGGCAATCAAATAACACTTGTTACCCATCCTTGCTATCTGAGGAAGAATGTTTTTCCTTCTACTTATGGCATTCAGAAACAGGGAGGGAGAACTGGGGAGGAATCAAATAATCTAGGGAGGATTAAGGCAACACAGAGGAGAAGGGAATCAAAAAACAACCCCTTGAAGAAGGTTTTCTGCTTTTGTCACTATCTTTTAGTGACAAAATAAAATGCTTGATAAAGCACATGTGGTTGGGCATTTACTGTAAGGGAGTTTGGGGTTCCCTCTTCATATAGCCTAAACTTCCCAGACATATACAGCAATCTCTTTGGTTCAGATAGTAAATACTGTATCTTGTATTTCACACGGCTTTAAAACAGGTTGTTGTTTTGCAATATCCTAACCTTTAGCAGTTTAGTTAATAGCCAAATATATTTTTTCCTTTCATTGTTCAATGTTATTTAAACTGTTCTGTAGTTCTTTTAAATGCTGTTGTGTTCTTGATCTACTCCAGTGTTATAAATAATGTATATTTTTACTTTATAAAAGGGTTTACTAGCTTTAAAGAGAACAATAAAATAATTTAAGTCTTACTAGACCAAGAAATTCCGCTCTTAGAATAGAGTCAAGCCAAATACCATCAGCCTATTTTAAATTCCAATAAAACTTTAATCTACATAATAGAAGTATTTCTCTTGTGTACATCGTAAGTATATAAACACTTTCATTGCCTAGTTTTATGCATACTATTTTTTCTTGTAGTAAATCAATCACATATTTCCTCCCTAATTCAAGTTATTTCAAATATGTTTCATTTTTCTTTGTCATTGTAATTTCAGGTTCCTAAAAGTGATTTCCCTTGGAATATTTATTTCCTATACTTCTATGATTTTAATAAAATAAACATGCAGTAAGATGTCTAACTCAGTTGGAAAGTAATGCAGATAATTTCATTGTTCTTTGAATTTTAGTATAGCTTTATTAATTCTTAACCAGTAAAATTATTTTGAAGTGTACTCCTTCAAGTAAGGAAATTAAAATATGTCTGAATCTTCTGTATCGTTTGTAGATGTACTTATAAACTGAAAATGGTCAGTGCCTTTTCCAGGAGTTTAAGATGAAGGAAACTGAGAATTAGGACAATGGAAATTCAAATCGTTAAAATACCCACTTCTTTACTATATTGTGCAAGGTCTCTGTGCAAGTTCTGCCACATACCTCTAAATGAGGGTTTTCCAAACAAAGTCTTGTAGGTAATATCTCCCTGTTTGTATTTTGTAAGAAACTGTAGTCTTGGGGAAAAAATACCACACATGTCTTGCTCTTCTGTGAGTGCAAAACATCAGAAATGGAACAACCCCTTTAGCTCCCCAGATTGGGGCAGCCTGTTATAAAAATAAACTATATTAAAAAACAAGCACATTTCAAAGATTTTCTTTGCAGATGATTTGACACTAACTAAACAATTTGGATCACTAAAATGTTCATTGTTTCATGCAAGTCACTAACTGCTTTCTGTGTTTTTACATACTGTGGTCAGACATCTGCTTTATAGACTATTTAGAAAACTATCTTTTAGATAATTTTATCTGGAGAATGAAATGAAATACTCATAGCAATATATTTCAAGATTAACAAAAACAACTCAAAAATCATTCTACCTTTATCCATTATTTTATATTCATATCACTTGTTATTTTCAAATGGAAGCTTTTGCTGGATGTATTATCTTAAAATTTACCTGCAAAGCTCTTTTCTCCTAGCTCTGGAGCACTAATATTGTTGTGTATTGAGTACTTTCCTCCAGTGTCTTGAAGAAATCAGAAGGGAAAAAATGGTATTTTTTCCTTGTGTTGAACTCATTTACTTCTTTTAAAACTTCAGTGTGAGGTCCCTATAGGTAGAAATACTTTTGTAAGCAGTCAGTTACTGAATCATCTGATGTTTTTTATTGGCACTATACTATAATGAGAATCACTGTATCAAACTTCACTAGAAAATGGTTCTAGTGCAGAAAACAAAATGGTATAGGGAGGAGATAAGCTTTATCTCCTTTCCCTTCCACCATTTGAATTATTTCAGGCAGAAATTATGATTTTTGGGCTTTTTATGCACCACTGTTTTTTTGTAGAGGGGGGAGTGTCCTCTTTACTCTAAAGCTGCATATACTGTCTTAATAGCTACTGGCCTAATGAATATTTCTGGATGAGGTACTGAGTCTGGGGGTTGTTTTGCTGACTGATTTGCTCCTAACACAAGATCTGGAGGAACACAGGCTTATTTTAATATTGTCCTATTATACAAAATAGCTTTTGAAAAGGTTCTAATTAATTATACAACCTACAGAATTCCTATAGCTTTGACTTTTGCACACTTTTCAAGACTGACTAGAAGCACTTCTGCCCTACAGTGTAAACACTGGCAAATTTCACTTCACAGGCTAGTTTATTTTCCTGATATATTTTCTCTCCCCGTCCTCACTTCCCCAGTTTGCCTATATAGAATGTCTACTATGCAAGGGTTCATGATACGGCATAATTCCTATCTGTTGATAGCTTCAGGTTGAGCTCATTTTCGGTGATGTGTGTGTGTAAATTTCATCCCATATCTGCCCTGTGTTAACCCATGATATATATATGTATATGTATATGTATATGTATATGTATATGTATATGTATATGTATATGTATATATATATTTTTTTCCCTTTCTCAGTTTTTGGATATGTCCAGGGTCATCACAGGATTTTAACCGAAAAAAAATTATATGGGCTTTAACTACTCAGTATTCTCTTCAAACTCAATGAGATCCTAATTTTAGGCTGTGATATGGCATCCAATCTGGAAAAGAAAGAAAGAAAGAAAGAAAGAAAGAAAGAAAGAAAGAAAGAAAGAAAGAAAGAAAGAAAGAAAGAAAGAAAGAAAGAAAGAAAGAA
>VZSV01000039.1:438750-477380 GCA_013398735.1 Nothocercus julius | reverse complement strand
AGAAAGAAAGAAAGAAAGAAAGAAAGAAAGAAAGAAAGAAAGAAAGAAAGAAAGAAAGAAAGAAAGAAAGAAAGAAAGAAAGAAAGAAAGAAAGAGAGAAAGAAAGAGAGAGAGAGAGAAAGAAAGAAGGAAGGAAGGAAGACAAAGATCACTAACTAAAGCTCTGTGGTACCTTCCAACAAAGTCACCCTTTCCCAAAAACATGTATTTATTCTTACAAAAATAGAACTGAAAAAAAATGCAATTGCAATTAACCTATCTGCATATTACAGTCACCTCCAATAAATCTTATCTTCATGATTCCAAAGCAGGTTTGTACTCCTAAGTTTGTATTGACACAGAATCACAGAACCACAGAATGGTTGAGGTTGGAAGGGACCCATAGACCTATTTGATGTTGTATTTGAAGCACAAAGCAGTCAGAGTCCCTTCTGCTATTACTTGGTAAAAGCAAAAACGTTATCAGTATGAGGTGCTGGAGGAAGGTGTTGACAGCTATGGCTAGGTAAGGAAAACAAGCAGCTTGTAATTTTCTGAGCATCATCATCAGTACATGCAGAGAGTTGCAAATGTCAGCTGGGACCCAACCGTAAGCTGAAATTTTTAATAAAAGTAGCAGATTATTACAGAATCACAGAATGGTTGAGGTTGGAAGGGACCTCTAGAGATCACCTAGTCCAACCCCCCTGCTCCAGCAGGGACACCCAGAGCACGGGGCACAGGGTGGCAGCCAGGCGAGTTGGGAAGATCTGCAGAGAAGGAGCCTGCACAGCCTCTCTGGGCAGCCTGTGCCAGGGCTCTGGCACCCTCACAGGAAAGAAGCTCTTCCTCACATGGAGATGGAACTTCCTGTTTTTTAACTTGCACCCATTACCCCTTGTCCTGTCACTGCCCACCACTGAGAAGAGTTTGGCCCCATCCTCCCTACATTCACCCCTCAGGTACTTGTACATGTTGATCAGATCTCCTCTCAGTCTTCTCCAGACTAAAAAGGCCCAGGTCACTTAGTCTTTCCTCATAAGAGATGCTCCAGTCCCTTAATCATCTTCATGGTTCTTATTCCACTAGCTCGTGAGGGCAGAGTCATAGCTGACATCAGTTTGGCTTACAGGTGTGGACTGGCGTGATGGATGCTGTGGCAGATCACTGTCACAATATTAGCTGTCTGTGAGACTGATTTTTACAAATCTGATGTGCATCTTCTTGGTGTACCTGCTATTGTACTGTACATGGTTTTAGTCTAAAGGCTGTCAACTGATTTTCAAGGTAAAAACCAAGCAATTAATGTTGGTGCCCTTCATTATATTTCTCTGCTTGAACCTGTAAATTTGCTGGTAAAAATCTTCTAATGCCTCTAACAATATTGAGATGTCTCTGAATTACTGTGGAAACAGCTAGGCAAAGATGCATTACGGAGGTGGTTATCCTAACCTAAAGCATTCAGCCCTTCCTCTCCTGTGAAAAAGTCACAGTGTACTTACACTGAGATGGGGTTCAAGATAGCACTTTTACAGTTGCTGTCATGTTATCAAATCCAGATGTATTGTACTGTGATAGAATTTAACCAGCTTTTATTCAGAGCTGTTGTACATTTCTTAAATGATGGGTGAGGAATGTAAGAGCTTCATCTGGATGAAGTATAAAACATCAGTGTAGTCATTTATCTAACAATTTCAAATCAAACTAGTAAGATTACAAGACAAACTCCACAAGTACTTGTAAATCTTGAAATAACTATTCAGTATTTATTTACAGGAGAATCTTTTCCAGATTTCTATGAATGTTGTTACTACTAAGATGAAAGAAACACTCTAAAAGCAACTAATTTATATGTTACCTAAATATAATAGTGAAGTAAACGAGAATAACAACTCATAGAAACTCTTAAGAAGATGCCACAGTTGCTCTGGGGTGGAATAAGTTTCACAGTGTAAATAGGCTAAACCTTACCAAGATGTTTTGGAAAACTTGTGAGCAATATGCATGAGAGGGAGATACAGACAAAAGATAGGGTCAAGAAAAATACCTGGTGTTTTAGGCCTTAGAAATGTTTTATCAGTGTTTTTATTAAAACATCATAGTGAGAGTTCTGGAAATATAGTTTTAGGAAGATAAGTAACATTACAGACCAACCAGTGGATTATATACCCATGTGCCCTATGTAGTTTATCCAGAAAGAGGAATTACACTTTCATCTTTGTATTTCAGATTTGTACTCTGAGTGGCTAAATCAACAACTGGTATCATCCAAGCTCTAATAAATGCAGTGGATGGGGAGGAAAAAGGAAGGAAAATACAGCAAAATATTTATGAACAGAGAGATGTGTAGAAAGAGGAATTGCTGTTATCACAGCTATGGAGGAATAACATACAAAATGCACTGAAGATAAGCTGGTTCCCTTGTGCCAGCTCTCAGAAGAATGTATCAGGAGTGGAATTTAAAAAATGGTGACGTAAATCATATCAGAGTTTAATTTTGTCACTTTAAATAAATGCAAGAAAAGAGGTATGTGATAAGTAGACAGAATCCCAGGTGATTTTATTCTGATTATGTCTGGGGATTTAGTAAACTCTTCTTCTCCAAAGTGTTTGCTAAGAGAGAACAGAATACTTGTTGAATGAATAAATAATTCCCAAATATGGCCTTTTTTTTTTTTTTTTCCTTTGCTCTTTATCCCAGATCAGTATCAGGCATAAGAGAAAAATCTATCAATCTAGCCAGCAGAGTGACAGGCTTGTACACAAACCTATAAACCAGCAAACCAGAGGAACAATGTATCTAGAGAATCTTTGTAGTTTCGCATATTCCATTTTCTCTGAGATGCTGTTTCTTTTTCCATATCTCGGATGTGTCTCAGGAATGAATTGCAGGTAGAATACAAATAAAAGTCATAATATTTCCCATAAGGCCTGATATAAGGTCTTTATTGGGCTGATGCTTTTAAAAAAATCAGCTGTTGTTTCAGAAGCAGACAGAAGCAGATTGATTCTTAATTCACTGACTATTGCCCATATTACTTGTTATTGTGCTTATAATTTTATAGAAAATAAAAACTTTAAGAAAAGAAGATGAAACCAAATTTATTCTTGCAGTTTAAGTACTCTGACTTTATATAAAGCAATGCTACAAATTCCTCACTCTGTTGTATGATCTTGCTTAATACAGACCAGAGCATTTTTGAAAGAATCTCATTTCTGGTGTTCAGGGGTATCACAGGAATGGGAACAGTAATAGTTAACAAGCATCCACATAGAAAGACAGGATCTGTGAAGTCCTGGCAGAGCCTTTGGGGCAGGCACTGAACCATGCATTTGACAAAAATATGAGCAAACCTTACAAAAACTGTGCTATGTCTATGGGTTTTTGTTTTTGTTTTGTTTTTCTTTATTTAATTTTCCTAATATTAATTAGAAATTTTAGAGGACTGCTTTGATTGGTTATGCTAAATGATCTCTAGAGATCCCAGCATTGCTTCTTTATTATTTTTAAAGATAGTATTTCTTGCAAGTCAAATCCACTGTTCTAATCAAGATTCAATTCGCAGAAATATTTGAGGGAGTACAGCAGCATTGTAATGGTGGTGATGGGGGAACTGTGGACTGAAGATCTCCAGGTTCTCTCTGAAGCAGAGGAAAGAAGTAGAAAAGAGTGAAAAGAAGCAAGTGCTGAGATCAGAGATGTATTTAGAAGAGATTAAAAGGATTATATACTGATCTTGACTACTGATGGCCGATGTTCCGGATTCTGAGTATGCCAACTACAGTTTTATTGCTGCTTTCTCAGGACTTTATTTTTTATTTCATTTGTCTTGTGTGAGTCAAAAAACATTGAAAAGAGAACTTGTTTGTTGTCAAACTAGCAACAATCAGCTCACTGCATGGAGATAAGGTATGAGACTGAAAAGTGCAGCAGCCTGTGGACATGACCCTAGGAAGCAATGTTTGAGTCTGAATCCGAACATGAATGAGAACTTGTCTTTTGAGTCAAGCAGGGACAACGACAGGGATTACAAAAAAAAAAAAAAAAAGAATAAAATAGGAGTCAGAAGGTTGCTGACAGACTTGCTTCTCACATCCCCTCACCTAAACTGTGTTTTCAGTAGAGGAATCTGTGCTTTTTTTCCAGTGAAACATTAAAATGTAGGAACACTGATGCTTCAAGCAAATAAAAATAACTGCTAAACATCCAAGGAAACTGATGTCCGTGAAAGATGAAGGAAGATGTTTTAAGATTGAACAGGGTTTGACGTACAGGAAAGAGTGTTCTGGCTTCCAACATCTGAAGGGGATGAATGAGGAGAGGTCATAGAGAAGAAGGAAAGCAAAGCTCGCTGGAGGCAATTAACGATTTCTTGGACAACCAGCTAAAACTTTCAATAGTGGGATTTACAGAACTATGTTACATTGCTCGGAACATTTAGGATGTTTTCAATTGGACATAGTTACTGACTTTTGAAGCTAATTCACAGCTGGAAGAAAATATCTTTGAATTAGGTCATGCTGTATTAAATATCTTTGTAACCACACACACACACACAAAATCCCAGTCTCAAAGATATATGTGCATAATAATTTGTGGGATGCACATATCATAAGATTTGAGTGGTCAGCTGTCTTTGACCTTTCCTCTCCCCCCCTACCCAGTTATCTTTTTAATGTTTGTTCATACACAACTGAAAAAGCAGCTGAAGTGAAGCTTTTGAATCAGTGGTCGACTGACTCAACTTTCCCCCTTATGGAGAATGTCTGGAGTCTTTAGGGGGATCAGAATTAAGCCTGAGCTCCTGGCTGCAAACTCTGAGTGAGCTTGAAATGAAAAGTTGTCATATTACCCTACCCTAAGAACAAATAGTATGCTAATGTTACCCTTGACTTTGGGCTGTTTGATTAATTGAGGCAATGAAGTTATGTGAGGTATTGGGTTCTGAGTTTATTTAATGTGTAGTGCAAGTGTGCAGTAAGAAGGTGAATGTAGCTTAACACTGACATATTGTATCCTCAAAATCAATGTCATTGATCAGATTTTCTTGAGTAAAAACCAGTGTAAACATGCTTTAGATGTTTAGGTTATCTATGTGCAAAGTTAAACAATAATGACCCATAATTTAGGCTGTATTGTTTTATGGACTTTTCAGGGAAGTCCACAAAAACCATATACAAAGCATGTCATTTCCAGTGCAGTGGCAACAGACCTTTCTAATTGCTCTAAATATTATCTGTCTTAGTAAACGCTTCCTTTCCTTTAACCATGGCCACCTTGCTCTTTGCTTATTTTCCCACAAAAGTGCTGGCTCCAAACTAGCTCTTTTCTAATATGAACTGGTAAAGAAAAAACTTTAACTCCTTAATGCACATTTCTTTTCAACTCTTGGCAGAATAATGGCACAAAAGGCAAGTGGAGAATGCTATCAGAGTGCTGTGCTTAAACTTTGCAATATTAAGTCTTGAATTAAAAAACAAAACAAAGCAAAACAAACCACCCAAAACAATGGAGATGGATCTCAGCCTTTAGTTTAACAGGTGAATTCTACAGTATATTTTAAATAATGCACAAGATGGGAAAAAAAACCAGCATTAATTTCCCTCTTCTCATTCTCCTTATCCACCTACTTTAAAATTACTTTTGAAACTTGCGTATTAGCACAGAGAATTTCTCAGGTTACTCTGTGCTTGAGTGTATGCCAAAGTCAGATTTCACTAATTTAAAGATGTAAGTATAAAGTTGTTTGCTCTGTCGAGTTCTATTTTTGCATTTTCTGTTATACTTCTTTGTTTGTACCTCAAGAAGCTGACTTATTTATTTTGACTTTTGGGGGGTGAATTTTGAGAGACTATTCAATGTTCCATCTGTGTCACACAAGCTAGCACCTGTCCAGTATCAGAAAGCACTGGACTGGGAGAAAGTCTGGTGCATTCGTGGAGATCAGTCACAACAGCTTCTCAATTGTGTGACTGCATGTTTGCTTAAGGGCTGCATATGAGTGGCAAGCTGTGAACTGTTGGTGTCAGTCTGAAGACCTGCAAGAACAGAAACTCACATTAGATATCAAGACCCCTTGGGCAAAACTTTTCATTTTTCATTATGAAATTAAATTTTGGTTTGGGATTCCTTTGTTATTAGCCCAAAACATTTAGTACTTCAGGGATAAGTAAATAAATTTTTGGAGTGCTCAACTAATCAGATTAAGTATATTGAGAAGTACTATGCTGGCATGAGAAAAGGAAATGTGCTTTCTACAGAATTTTTATATGGATTAATGTGTAGTAAGCCAGAAAGGAAGGTTATAGAAAGCTTCCTTTTGCTTAGTCTAGAATATGTTTGCATATTCTGGAATATGTTTGCAAGTTCTGGGTAAAACAAATGATATTGCATGAAAATACAAAGTTGAAGTGTACTTCAATCAAGCTTGTAGAGATTTCAAAAGAAAAAAAAAAGGTGTTTCAGCCTTGCTTTTGTTTGAAACATGGCTGCCAAAAGTGATGTATTTAAATCAGCATCATGATATTCAAGTACTTCTTCATGAAGTCTGAGTATTTGCAGCTCCCACTGACATTAAAAGTAATTTTGCCTGAGTAGGAAATTAGTGGAAACAGACAGAAGATGGAGATTTAACTCTTTATCAAGAGTCATAACAAAGAAGTCTCCTTATAATTCAAACTTAAATACTTTTCTAAGTCACTAGTAAGATGAATTAAAAGGATTGCCTATGCCCATTTGAGCTGGAACAGGGAAATCTTCTGAAAAGGTATTATTTCAGTATCCATCAGTGCAGCTATTTCTGTAGAGCTGCAGGTAATGCCTCTACATGGTTTCTTACGGATGCCTTCCTGATATTCCTGGATGCTTGATAATTCTTTTTTGAATCAAGTTTACAGTCAAATTACATTTAATCCCATAAAAAAAAGGTTCTCTACACTGAAGCTGGTATCATTATGTAAAGATGTTGCATGCAATGTTGATATCATTGCATAAAATTGCCCTAACTACGATTCTGCTTCTTTTGAACTAGACCTGGTTTTCATCATGGTCAAGGTGGGGAGCTCTCCAAGGCAACAAGCCCCTGGGGACAGCAAACTGCTGCCTACTTTAATTATGTCAGATGTCTAAAAAAAAGCCAACAGAGTTGATGAAGGCAGACAGATGCTGCTGGGGCTAGTGAAAGTCCTGTTCCCAAAGCACCGCTCTAGGATTCCAGCTCCATATCCCTCATATTCCTGCCAGGAGCAATGGGACCCATTCTCCAGGCACTTCACTGTCTGCCTCCCTCCCTCCTTTCCTTTCATGTCTCAAGATCCCCTTCACTTCTGCTCCCAACTTTCCAACAGCAAGAGCAACCCATTTCCTCAGAGTACATCTCTAATTTGTCGTAACCACAGGAAACCTTGGACAG
Source organism: Nothocercus julius (assembly GCA_013398735.1). Classification (NCBI taxonomy): domain Eukaryota; kingdom Metazoa; phylum Chordata; class Aves; order Tinamiformes; family Tinamidae; genus Nothocercus; species Nothocercus julius. The sequence continues at coordinate 469,989 of VZSV01000039.1, read as the reverse complement.
GCTCTGTGAGGAACCCTGCAGGAATATTGGGATGTACCTGTGCGCAGCACTTTCCAGCTCTGATTCCTGTTCTGGCCCTGGCGCAGGTTTCCTGTGCTCCCTTGGATGAGCTAGTTGGCTCTACTGAGAGGATCAGTTCGGTCTGTTGAACAGGGACTTCTACTTTTCTGCCATGCGGGGACCTCTGCCATGCAGAGGGCAGTTGCTTTACTACATAAAAGGGTAAAAATGCAGGAATCTCACCCTGGGAAAAGAAAAACTAAGCACAAAAGAAATACTGTTTGCATATTAAATCTCTCTATTAAACATAATTGATTATATATGTGTTACAAATATAAGAATATAATACCAAATAATGTGATAAATCAGTAAATCTGATGTTCTTAGTGCAATTTCATTAGTTACATTTCTAAAGCAAGCACCCTAGGCATAGCATAAACACTTGCATATTTACTAAGTACAGAATTGCATATTAGATGAAAGAGAAATCTCTACTAAAACACTGATGAGTAATATATGATATCCTGATTCCTGTGAGCATGATATTCATTAAATAACTTTCACTGCTAGAAAAGCCCTCCATTGATCCCAGCACAGTAATAAATGGTAGCAATACTCAGAACAACAATAGTACTTCGAGCTTACACAGCACCTTTAGCAGCAGGTTTTTAAATCATCTTACAAAAATAATTAGCTCAGTTTCTCAACTTATTAAGAAGTAGAGCTAATAAGTCTTCTATGTGAAGACTACATGTGAGAAAAATGGGATACTGAGAAATAAATGATTTTTCATAAGTTTGACACATGCACTAAGAATAGGACTTCTACAAGGTTTGTATGCCTCTCTTCTGTTTTTAACTACTTCTTGTACTGTTTCACTAGAAGCCACCACTGGACAAACTGAATAGCTATTACATAGAACACATACCTGCTCAAGGCAGAAGTAATTCTCTTGCTTCTGTCTCTTTTCTTCCAAACCAGTGATAAAAGGCAATGATACTGGTGGGCTGGGTATGAAGTGAGATTTACAGAATTATTTACTCTGCTATAGACTAAAAATTAGTTTCCATAGCAACCACTGCACCTTCTGAAATACAGAGCACCTTTGCAATAAACATAAATACAGTACAAAATCTTTAACATAGTGTATTATTTAATAAGTGAAGGAGTTTATGCTGCATCTCATCACATATTAAAAAATTTTCAATATTTTTTTTTTTGCTAAGTAATGTTTTAATTTTTTTTGCTATTAGTCGTGGCCTATGTATATTGTCCCTGAGACAGATAACAGTGGGCTCAGAATACTGCTGATTTATGATGCATGGAAAGCTGTGAGTCTGTAATAGTCACCTCGTTAAGATTTGAGGAATCACATGGCTCACAGTTCTAACTCTGAGGAAGGATTTAAGTAAAGAGTGACCATTTCAGTATTGACCAAAAGGTAATCTTTGCTTTGAGTGGGAAGTTGGGCTGAATGGCCTCCGAAGGTTCTTTACAGCCCATATTCCTATGGTGTTGTGATTAACTGCAATACAAGTGAGTGGAAGCAATTATACAGTGAATTTTCTCCAGTAACAGGAAGAATCGCTCTTCTTCCATCTTATCTGCTTGGCAGTGTGTTGAGTTCCACCTCTCGTAAATCAGGCAGCCTGATACAGAGCATTCAAGTATTCATACCCTCACAGCAGGCAGGGAGATGTCTGAAGGCAGGAAAGGACACCATAGGGTTTTAGGGGTGCTTAGATTCAGCAAAGCTATGAGCCCACCTCCCTGTTAGGATTCCAGAGTTTTCTTCTCATGGGGACTTTTCAAACGCTTCTTTTTCACTGCCCATTAGAAGAGAGCTGAAATTTAAGGTGTCCCTGGAGTAGAACTAATGCCTCACTGAGGATTAATACTAATTCTATGTAATAGAAACCTCTGTAATAATTTACAGTTGTTTTTCTCTCACTCTTTCTGTAAGTGTTCATTTTCATGTACTGCACAAAAAGAGCAGTTGCTCTTTATTTGTAAAGAATGCTCACCATACTGCCCTTGAAAATCTTAAGGATCATTATTTGCTGCTTCTGCAACTAAGATTTTTATTTATTTATTTATTTTATGAGCCTATCGGAAATGTAGAAAGACTTTTGTGATCTGAGACACAGCTCCATTGATAACTCCACAATTTGTTCTTATGTGTGGGACTGATTCAGAAACAAAACAGCATTCTCAAATGTGGACATGGAGCTTGATTCTAAGCAAAGTATGATGCAAACAGTTAAGAAAAGGTTGTAATAAGATGGAAAGAGGTTCAGGTTGATTTATTAGACAAAATGGTTCTCTTTCTTCATTGCTATAGTGAGCTGCAAATTTATCTTACATAATTTGCTGTAGCTGATTATTTCACATGAATTATGCCTACTGTCTGCTTGTTGTCTGTGACTGAAGCATCAAGAAGGGTTAATATATTCCAGCAGGTTTCAGTAGGAATGTCTGGCAGTTTAGCACTATACATATGTACACCTGCTGTAGCTGTCGTGGTTTTCTATCTAAGAGTCTTACTTGCATGGGTTTTAAACCCAGGTGATAGCACATAAGATGCTAGATACAGATGTCTGAGGTGTTTTTGCTGTTAATAAGCACTGCTATGTGAAAAAAAAAAAAGAGAAGATATTGCATCTTGCAGAAGGCTTTGGTGTTTCCACTCTGTAACAGAATGGAGCAAGCATTGAAAACTGTGACTATCCCTTTGGAAAAAGAATGCAGTGCGTGTTTCCTGATGAAGCATGAGAGCACTTAAGATAGAATTCAGCTGATTCTCAAGGCTACCGCAGTCACTAGTCATCCTTTTCATAGTTAAGGTAAAGAAAAGGCCATTTCTGAGGTGCAGTCCTGAACTAGATGTCCACAGTGAATGACATAAATTGTTCTCCAGAAGTGTCCATTTCCTGTTTAATATGTCTGTTAAATAAGTTAGGACTGATTAGCTAGTTAGTTGATTAGTGTAACATGAATTGTAGCCAGCTGAAGTTGTTGAGACACTATTGCTAATTTCAATATTGATATCAAAACAAAATATTTTGATATACCTGTTTAATAGATTGTGGAATATTCTGTATGTTATGACTAATGCTGTTTATCTTCAAGTCAGTTTAATGATACACTGCATTGAGTGTCTTCATTTAGGGAGCTGAAGGTGCAGCAATCTGATGTCCTACAGTCCATGAAAGTTTTATTCCATGTTTTTTTCAAAGTTAACATTTTTACCTCCGAAAATCTTTAAGAAAGAAACAACCAACAATTTTGAGCAGCTAGACCGAGGTTCTGTCAGTCACGTAGTGAGTGACACGGCGGCGTTGAGTTCCTCAACAGGAACCCTTGAGGGTTCCTCTCCTGTTTCTTTGCAAAATGATAAGAAGAGGATTGAATAGGGAGCAGAAATCCCTCTAGTGTATATTCTACAAAAGCATAAGGATATGTAATCATAAAGCCTTATGATGAATTTATACTGAATCATTTATTTTAAAATATTATTTATTAAAATATAACACTATTACTATGATATGATGGGATTCTTTTTTTTTTTTTTTTTTGCATAAACTACCACAGTTTGTATCTATAGCTTCTTTTAAAATTACAGCGCACCTCACCAAAAGGCATTTTATAATATACTAAGTGTGTAAATTGTGCTAGTTATTCAACATTGTTAGCAGCTAAGCATGAAAAGGAAAGAAGAAAAAAAGGACACCCCCACGATTTTGCATCAAATTTCTTCCTCGGAGTTTACTAGTATGACATTAATGGCATAGAAATGCATTGATAGGAAATATTGAAAGGGAGGTATTAAAAATATTTTAGTGAGAATAACAATGAGAATAACAGAAGTTATGACTCTAGTGATATTCCTAGTGATATGCCTATTCTTTATGGTTAGTGAGAATGACAGAATAACAGATATTTTATGTTCTCTTTCTAAATATTTTTAATTGTGAGAATGAAATATTTGAAATAGCATTGTGATTTTTAAGAGCAAAACAGGTAAAATTCAAAAAAAGTGAATTTACAGAGAATTTGCTAAATGATTAAATTTACAGAAAGCAAACATTAAAGCTGGTAGTGCTTTAATTAATTTAATTCACATTAAAGTGAATTATTATTTACTAGAATTTGAAATCCTAGCAATAACATGGGTCTGCAAAAGACATTCATTATCCTCTTTGGTTTCTTACCTAGTCAGACCAGAAAAATAATAATTTCAATTAGTTTAAGGGTTCCCCCCCATGCAAAAGAAGGGAATTGGTTGAAAATTTCAAAAACAACAAATAAATATTGTAGAGAACAAAGATATTTTGTTAATAAATGTAGTTATCTGTAAGGAGATAGTATACGTATATTTAAAGTTCTTTCTCAGTGTTTGGGTTAGGGATTAGAATCTATTATTCATAGTGTACTTGCATTTGTATAAATTGTAATTATTTGTCTACATTCTACCATCAACCGCAGAAATATCTCTGTAGATAGAAACACATATATACAATTTTAGTGGTAACCTTAATTTGAAGTTCTTTCATAGTGATACTTTCAACCCTTTATACTTGAACACCAGACTTTACCATAAAATTACTCTGATCGTATAAGGCAGATTACAGAGACTCTAGCCCTTGACTGAGGCCCCATTTGGTTGGGAGACCCAAACTATGTTAATGGAAATGCAGGTTGAAATTTTGGGTGAATTTTGAAGCAGCTCAAATACTGGAGATTGCTATCTGATATTTTGTCTTTAAACATCTGAAAATAAGATTGTGGGCTCTAAGTCATATGGACATTTTTGAAGCTTTGTCCTTTGATAATTTATTGGGGTCCAAATATATCTTCTTTATGTGCATTTGATAATATGTTGCTTTACACATAGTTCTATTGAAATCTACCGTTGGAAATCTGTGAACTTCCTAAGAATATTGCTAATGTTCATCAGCACATTCAAAATCTTTTGTGGATTCTTTATCTCTTGAAGTAACTTCTTTTTTTTTTTTTTTTTTTTTTCAGATTAAATGTACATTTACTGTAGCGTTTGAAGACAGATCAAGATAAGTTTAATTAAAGAAAAGGTCAGCTGAACATTGTTTAGGAGGATCCTGTGAGGGGATCTTTCTGATACCTCTCTTGCTCTCTTGATGTTTAAAGGAGTTATCCCACTGAGGTTATTTTGTCATGTTTCTGACAAGCTGCCTTTCCCACATTTTGCAGCTCATTGCTGCACTCTCTGATAATCTTACTACAGTGCCTGGCTGCAGTTATTACCCTTTATATGAAGGATCTATGTTGAAAGCCAGTTATGAGTTTCTGTCCCAGTGGATTGCATGATGAAGTTGAAGCAGGCTGTCATCCAAAGCTGTATAATAGCCTCAGCTGGGAAATACAAAAGTGCCATGGATTATTGATAGAGTCATATCTGCAGTTCTGCTGACAAATTTGATGCCTCTTTTGGTAGGTTTCAGTTACTAAGAAATACCTCTGTTAGTATGTCTCCCCTTCACTCTTCCTATATGTTCAGTTTGGCTTAGTTTATGATTTGGCTTTCTGCCATATATTCCAGTGAAAAATGATGTTATACTTAATATTACAAGAAAAATGATGAACTCAACAAAGTGCTAATGATCTTTAAAAAAGAAAAAAAGAGAGTAACAGACCATCCTAAATGTAACTTTTATTCCACTTTTTCTTTTCTGTCTCTTTCAAAGTACTTTATGAAATATTAAAATGGTTAAAGCATTAAAATGGCACCATTTTTCCTTATCATGAATACCTTTAGTATGAAGGAAAAGGCAGAGAAGGAAAGATTATTCTAGCAGTTCTTACAGGCTCAGCTGACAGGCTAGTCAAATAAGTCTTCCAGCTATTCATCAAAACTATACCCAGGCTGGCATCAAAAATCTTCTGTCATCCTCATGTCATCATATGGCATAACTATTACTGGAAAAGATCAGAAGATACATATTTGAAGATTCAGATTGACACATCTGCAAAAAATAAACTATTCATTTTATTTTATTCTAAAAATTCTACTTCTGCCTATTATTGGTTACTTTATATCTGAAGTACAAAAGCTAGAAAAATGGAGTAAAATATGGATGCAAGAAGGATTCTGCAAAATTTTCCTTCTCTCTTCTCTCCCCATCTAATACTTAATCAGGATAAATAATGAGAGATAATATTTAGTTGAGGCTGAAGGGAGTACATGTCCAAGCTGTAAAAATTGTGATTTAGAGTATCATTAAATTGAGACTGAGGACTTTATCTTCCTCTATTCTTCCAATATTTCCATGAAAAGTCTTCAAGGGCCTTTCTGTTGTTTTAAAGGAAATGGAAGAAATAATCCTAGAAATTGATACTGGTTTATAACTGGGTGTATCAGCTTTTCAACTCATGTTTTTGTCATAGCTGTTTTCACACTACATTCCGAACTTCCGTCTAACATAATTATTTTTAAAAGTGTAGGTCAGTCCCACTTCCAAAGATTATGGTAGCAGTCAAGGAGAATTTAAAAGGTATGAAATCAAGAGCTGGCTACTTAGAAAGCATTTTGATCAGTCATTTATAGAGGAGAAGAGAGACAGTGATTGCTCCTGTCTGTGATGAACTTGTTACCATCTAGCTAGTAAAAGACTCCGGAGAGCATCCAGGAGTGATCAGGTTTTGTGCGCTCCCGCACACAACACTGCTGGGGAGAATTTGGCTGACTTTGGTGCCTGTCTGTCTCTTAAGACACAATGGACTCAGATCACTGTCTTTCTTTCTGACAGGAGCCAGCTGAGATCTGCCAGGATGTCTTCAAATGAGTTTGAAATGCTGAATTCTGTGCTGCCAGTTTCATTAACTTTGTTTTAAAAATCCAGATCAAATGAGGAAAAAATAGGAAAAAAGGACAATCTCTGTGTTAGTGAAAGTAGTGATTGAACAATGATGGTAAGATAAAACTTTAGAGTAAGATAAAACTTTAAAGAGTGTTTCACTAAAGTGATGTTTCACTAAAGATCAGAAATTCCATAAGTTCCTTGTTTATGTGAGCACCTATATTATCTGTCACTACAGAGTCCATTAAATCACAGACTTTTTTACAGCAGCTTTAGAATGTACTGTTTAGCATATGTATCTTGTAGGTGTCAACCTTCACTCGTTAATTTAGGAATAGTTTCCGACGAAGAAAATACTTGTCTAATTTTGACAGATTTCTGTCTGAGGTGGATGGTATATTAATACAGTGTTTTATGTCTGCGGATATTGGACATGTGAGAAAAGAGGGCTGTGGGCTGAGTTCAACCATGGGGCTGCATGTGAGATGAGGTGGAGCTCTGGGGAGGAGAAGGGAAGCTGCTGCTTCCCTGGGAGCTCCTGGGCACTTAGAAAAGAAACTCTCCAGGGCGTGTGGGGAGACAGGGAGCTTGGGAGCTCTGACTGGGCTGGAGGCCTGCAGCATAGTGGAGACTGGTAAGGGAAGAGTCACACACCTGGGTCATCAGCGTGACAGAGGGCAAACCTTGTTTTTCTGGAAAAACTGAGGTGACAGGGTGGAGTTTGGAGACACCAAAGAAAGTATTACACAGTTTCTGGGTTGAGTAAATCTGAAGGAAAGGCACTACCTCACAAGAAGACAAGTCTCATTCTGAATTTTCTCTTAACTATATATATATCTATGTGTGTGTGTGTGTATAAAATCCTCTGGTTCTCACTTAGCCTTCTGGGACACATTTTTATGGGGAAAATCTTTAAGCAGAGTGGTATTAAAGTTTTATCAGGCTCAAGGCCCCATCATGCCAACAATCTAATGAACATACTAACAGTGGTGGGGGTTGCATAAACAGATGGTTGTTGCTGTGATAAACATAAGCATGATAATAACAACCCAAAGGCAGTAACTTGTGTATCTGCCATGTCTGTGTTTCCTTAAATAGTAAGTAACAGAATCAGTAAACAATGTGTTTTTGGAGACAGAAATGAATGAAACAATTAAATTGAAAATATATTCTTCCTTGAATAGGTATACTGAGATACTGTTCTGGGCATGTATGTATATGCATATATGTATGTACACTGGCATACATTATGTTATACATATGTATCCCACCAGCGTGTGTCTTGTTATCAGATCTTAGATAACAGCTCTTGTGACTATTGTGACTGAATTGGAGCAAAGAAAAAAAAATGCATACAATTTTAGCCTAATCTTCCAGTTTTCATAAAAGAAAACATGGAAAAAAAATAAGAGAGAATATATATGCAAGAGTTACTACAAAGGACTCGCTTTGATACATAGGTAATATCTTTTAGTCTGACATTTTCTGGACAGCCATAGGACAAACACTCTGTTTATTTCCAAGATCTTCTAGATCTACTGAGCAACATGTATAATATAATCTGTATTCTATATCCCTGCTAAGTGCCAAGCTGTTGTTGCTGTCAACAGTTGATCTGCTCAAAGAGCAACTGCAGAGTAAGCACAGCAGAGCCGTGATGAGAATTTCTTAATCTTGCTGCTGCACATTGAAATTAGGTGTCCTACTGGATGCAGCCAAACTATTTTTACATATAATTTTCATTTCCTTCTCCTTTTCAGTTAAAGTGTTCAGTAACTATGCTCTACTTTCTCCAAAAGTTGGTGAGATGTTTCCAGCAAAATGGAATGCATTTTACTAATCCATTAGACCACAAAGGTTGCACTGCAGCAACTGCAGAATCCCCTAAACAAATGTGATTTACCCAAGTCTAGTGCCTTTGGTCCACACAGCTCAGTGTCTCTTGAGTCAGTTTGTGCTGAGAAAGCCAAAACTGGGTGTGGAGACAAATGTGGTTAATGAGAACTGCCAGCTTCACCTTTTCAGCTGGGGTCTGGATGGTACATATAAAGCCTCCAGCAGGAAGGATAACCCCCAATAATCTCTCTCCTTTTTTTTTTTCTTTTTTCTTTTTTTTTTTTCTTCAATCCTCTCTTCCTTTTGAAAGGTAGACTGTCTTATATTAGAGCCAGCATGGTGGTTTTCAAAGTAGGCCTTGTTTTGCAGCTAGTTTCTCTCTAGAGAATTAATAGAGAAAAACAACTACTGTTCATGGGGAGTCTAAATGAGGGCTTGGCTTTCATCCTCACAGAAGTGACACAGGCTTACTTTTCTCCATTGCCATTCTCCATTCTGTATAAGGATACTCCCCAAAACTCAATGGGAAGGCCAGCTTCCTAATTTAATTAGTGAAAGGAGATGACGGAAGTTAGAATGAGAATGGTCCTCCCATCACCTCTCCTCTCCCCTTTTATTTTGAACACCTGCTATCATAGCAGTGAATCTTGTTGGATAATTCCCCTTTCTTGAATGCATGAATAAAAAATGTACAATGAGAACAATAATTAAGTAAATAAGGGGAGTAAATAGGAAATTATGTGCTTATTATGATTCTTTTTTAAAATCTAAAGTTACCTTGAAATGCCTGATGAAGTATAACAATTAATAGAAATATACACCTGAATTGTTTTTTAAAAGTTCTGCTTTTTTAATTGCAACTTGTGCAAAACCTTTTCTATTATTCTTCAGTAAAGACATGGGAAAATGGGTCTAACAGGACATGAACTAGCATTCTGCATTTTCAGAATTTCAGGACCATTAACTGTTGTTGAATTCATCTCTGGAGAATAGCTAGAATTAACAATATGAAATGTAAAGGGAGGGGGAGAATGACATGTTTTATTTTCTCTGCTATTCTATACATTTTTATTCAGTAATTTACAACACTTCCTGTTAAACTGAGAAACAATTAATATGCCACCACAGAGACTAATGAAAAGGTGTACAGACTAGGAAAGGGCTGAGATTTTCATTCTCAACCTTTGATCTTGCTGGCGAGGTGAGACACTCCTTGGTTTACCTCTGGCTGACTTGAAAATACTATCAGAAAGACCAAGGCTTCAACAGTACTTCAGGATGTCGGTAGTTACAGCAAAGTGAAAAATCAATATCATAAAGTTGGGACTGAAATTGGTAAATTAATTCTAATTTGTAAAATGCATATCAAGTGGGCTTAATGATTTTTTCCTGCAAAATATATAAACTTTCTCCTCATTAGGAGCTGATGGCAGAAATCTTCAGTCACTTAACAGATCCTTATGTCTGTTTCTGAATTCTGTGAAGGTAATACTCTACTGGCACAAGACAAAATAATTCCTTTCCAGAGTGCTGTGGCACTTCTTCCTTTCAGACTGATTTCTTTTTTATGCAGTGTTGTGGCTTTTTGTTTGTTTATTTTATTTTTTACCGTGCGTCTGGAATATTTTGATATAAAACAATAACAAAGGTGATTACCATTAAAAATATGAAAATAATGAAGAAAATAATGAAGAAAAAAAATGTGCAAGTAGTGAACTACTTGCAGGGCGACATTGCATCGAGAGCAGAAAGAAAAAAATGTTCAAAATTGTATATGTGCAAGTATGCCCTTATTTCATGAAGGCTAGCCTGCAATAAAATAAACAAGCTAGAAAAAATAGAGCATCTTCTTTAAGGCACCGTTCTGTTAGGTCAATAGACACAGTTAGAAGAGGTTTTTGTGCAATATATCTTCCACTTTAATTTAAGATAAAGTGTCTACACCACATGAAAATATGCTTGACGTGCATTTTATTAAAGCTGACAAATACAAGCTTAATAATGTGTGTACGCATGCGCATATGTGTAGAAGAGGCAAATACATATATAAAAGTCAAGTTTGGACAGGCTTTTTTATAGTGTGTAAAGAAAGAGTGGTACCTTAGCAGCCTTCTTGAATCAATACAGTGAAGTTGAGCTCCTTATTGATTCTCTTGATAAAATGATACAGTTTTCTTCTTCTTTCACTCTCTCTCTCCTGTAATATACTAGAGCATTAAAGAAGCAGGATAAGTACATTTACAGCCTTCTTAGTGCTGCCCACAGGGTGCTATAAATGCACAAACTGGATATAATTGAAGCACATATTAACTTACCTTCTGTTGTACAGGAAGAACATAAGCAGGCAGTTAATGTGCATAGTGTTGAAACTCTTAACTTGGGGGATGAGAATTAGCTTGCAGTAGTAATTTGGTAAGCACCTGGGAAAATTGCAAGCTTCATTTCCTGCAATGTGGAATATGATTAAAACCAGAATATATTATTATCAGGGGTACCATTAAAAAATGTGTAGACAGCATTCTGTGATGTTAAGACGGAAATTGGAAGTTGTATTCAAATTCAAAGATGCTGCATGTTAATTATTGTCTACCACAGTGCATTGAAAGTGCAATTCAATTATTTGCTTTGTCAAGCAATATTTTGATTAACTTGAACTTTAATTTTGTACATCTGGTGTTTTTCACACTGTGATAAAAACAGTGTTGAGGTATGCTACTCTGCCAACAGTATCTTGGAACAACAGAAAGAACATATGCAAACAACAGCAAGCCTTGCTAAATACTGGAAGATGGCCTTTTTTGTTCTCTCCTTTTCTTTTTTTCTTCTTTTTACAGAAGGAGCAAAAGAAACAAGAAGAGTAGCCCATCAAAGCAATAAGTTTAATGACTATTTATGGATACTGAGCCTGAAATTATATTTAGCCTGGAGACGTTCTCATGCATTGGTTTTAATTGGTATGATCATATTAGTATAATTACCGCACTAAGTTATGATATACCCTTAGGTTGTAACACACAATGCAAAGCAGTTTTGCAGATTCTGGCCAATGAGAAATCAATATACTAGTCTCTGGTCATAACAAGACAACTTAAACATAAGCTTTTCCTGGATCTCTCTGTTTTATTTTTATTTTTATTTTTATTTTTATTTTTATTTTTATTTTTNATTTTTATTTTTATTTTTATTTTTATTTTTATTTTTTTCTGAATATCAGATGAGGCCCTTATATTTTGTGTGTGTGGTTATTAATTCTACATTTACAAGAGAACCGATAAGCAAAAATAAAATTTGAAATATTGTCTTATATGTCTTGCTTACTCAGATGCTCCTGTTCATGATAACCATGGGATTCCCCAGAGACCCTTTGGTGTCTCTGGCAGCTTTGCTGCAAGGCTTTTCTTTGAGATTCCCATGTGAGAGCCATGGCTACAGGTATTGCCAGCTTCCCCCAGGGAATAGGCCTGAACTGAGGGTGGCAGCTGCAGGGCAAGATATACACTGAATTTATCTACTGCATGGCAGCCCTGGGCTGCAGAATGTGCTTCCTGCAGGAGGATTTACAGGGGGGCTTGACCTGAGTTGCTTTTAAGACTTACACTGCAGCAGTTCTCCTCTCTGTTGGCCATACTCTGCCTCAAAAGGTTCCGTTTCCTCTCAGCATTTTTTTCTCCATTAAATAATTGATTTTTATACAGTATTCATAAAGAAATTATTTAATTAGTTGAAAGCTTGTGTCAGGTGGTATGCAAGGAGAACTTTGTAACCAGTTCAAAAGCATCATATATTCAGCTGTGTATGAGAGCTGGGCACAGATGGCATTTATAGGAAGTGGAGAATTACCGAAAGCTGAAGGTATGCAAATGGATATTTTGCTGTTTCCTGAAACATTTGCTCATGCTAGTTTCATGGTCGCTAATTCAAAGTGTTACCAGGAAACATAAATCGCCTAGAAGCCTTTTCACTAAATGTCTTTTTCCCCTCCTCAAAGCTTTCTTTGTTGTGATATGACAAATACATGAGTAGTTATTTTCATTCAACAGTATCTACATGATGTCTAACTGTGAATTTAAATTGTTAAACAAAATGAAATGTTTAAGAAATTGGAAGACAGTGCAAGAAATTCTTGATTCGATTTTATGTGCTTTTGTAGAATCATGAACAAATCATATATTCCCTCCTTGCCCTGCTTCTCATTTTATTTCCTTCCTACAGCACAGTGATCTAAAGAAAAATAAATTAAATAGCATAGGATAGACAGTGTGATAATGAGCAGAAATGAATTAAAATATTCCAGAACATTTTCCTACAGCTTTTTCAAAATTAACATACTTCATTTTAAAGAAAGAGGGTAGGAGAGACTGAACTCACTCTTTTGTGAATATTGAAAGAAAATGCTATCATTCCATAGTGGGAATTTAAGTAAAGGACATATTTCCAGTGATCTTAACCTTGGCAATAGTTTACAAAAGAACAGTATGATAATTCCTGTCCCACAAATATAAAACACTTTCATAATTTTTCTTTTCATAGGAACTAAAGAGTGGATATCGAGAAAGTAAATGGGTTTTTCTTTATTTGATTGTTTTCTTTTATATGCAGTGTCAAATGTCTGCGGTACTATGTTCATTTGCATTAAATTTTGTTAGATTTTAAAAGGATAAGAGTTAACATGGGTCGTTTGAGTAGATAGAAAAGTCATCACCTCAGTCAGACTAGGGGACTGTGTTATTGCTTGTCATGTCTGTGAACCTAATATTTTATAGAGCTCAGAGTTCAGGATGAGCTTTTTTTTTTCCTAAAAAATAAGTTATTGGAAGGCAATAAGATATCTTGCTAGTGCTTTCAAGTTTTTATGTCAAAAGTGAAATTATTTCATAATCAGTTTTAGAATCAAAGCATGTTTTACTTGTCAAAATGATCAAAGCGTCAGTGAAATAGAGCTTTCTGCAAGTGAATTTCTGGTGAATGAAGAGAAGAGTGTGTCTGTGTGTGTGTGAGGGAAAAATCAAGAATTTTGGTGCCCCTCTTTGCTTTTTCCCTACCCCCCTGCCTGTTTATGCCAATGTGGAGGAATGTCATGGCAGTCCTGTTTCAGCTTTCAGGCTCCACTCTTTGGAATAATGTACTGTCATTTCTATGGCAGAGTTTACCTTATTTGTTGAGGATGTTTAATAGCAGCTAGTTTGACTGAGCATGAAACTGGTCAAGAATTTGTTATAACAAACTTTTATACCAGCAAATACTATTATTTTCCAAGCTTATTCTGCAGTAAACAAAGTCTTTTATGTATTGTTTTTTCAGGTTTATATTAATCTTAATGTTCTTACATTTTTTCCATGGAAAATAAAATAATATTATTACTTTGCTACTAGCAATAATATTTACCCATTCTTTCAAGAAAAAGATGTGAAATTTCTATCACAGCTGTTATTCTTTTATTGTTATTGTGGAAAACACCTGATTTTTTTTTTCTTTTTAATCCACATTTCACTTTATGGGAGTACCATGAATATGAATAAAGCAATGATTAATTTAATTCAACAAATCTCATGTGGATAATTGAAAGTGGGAAATTACTTGAAGTAGACTCTCAGGATTTTCATCTGTATGGGCTTTTTATATATACAAATTTGGAGTTTTGTTTTGTTTTGCCCCATCTCATCTCTGTGTTCTTACATATTTCAGAAATAAACTGTGAGTTAAGTGATAGCTGACTATTTTAGAAGCTGAATATCCTATATGACTTTCTAACTAAGGTGAATGTTGTTTTGTTACAGATGATTTAAACTGCTTACAAAAGCAGAATACTAGCCTCTTGTCATATCCTTGAATGTTAGCTCTTATGATTTTTTTTTTCTTAGTTCTTTATATTTTATGGGAAAGTAATATGACTGATAACCCTGTCCCTTGGAATAAAGTAAAGCCTTGAGGTTAAAGCTGTCTAAACTCTTTTTTCAGTTTGCTTTCTGACCTTTTCTTGTATTACAGCAAGTGAACTAACATCTGACAAACCTTTAATTTTGGCAAGTTAAGTTCCATGTTATTTGGAAAAGAAATACAGTTTTAAAGACAAATAACTTAAAACTTTATAACTGTCACATTTCACAGTTCAACGGCATTTGACTGTCAATTTTGCAGGGAAATTTTCTTTTGTTTCTTTAGGTAAATATTTTTTTCTACCGTTTAAATTATTTTGTAGACTGTATTTGTAAGCCGGAAAACAAATATAATTTAGTACGAGCACAGGCAGCAAAAAGGCGAAATTTGCTGATTCTTTATTGTATCAGTCCTTTGAATAGCCTGACCTATTTTCAGTACTGTTACTGCTTCTCTGCCTTTTTTTTTTTCTTTTAATAGCCATCTACAAATGTTTTAAAAGCTTATCTGTTTTTATTTTTATTTAGCTGAACGTTTAAAGTGTGAGAGCAAGGGAACACCTATTTTGCTCTTCATAGTAAGTTGCAGAGACATAATATACATTCCAGAAGCATTTAAATGCCAAAAACTCATAGACAGAGAAATGCAAAATTAAGTTTTCAGGTCTGAAATATGTGCATGCATATCTGTTTCTTACCAAAAACTCCCAAAAAAGAGGAAATTGGTCCTCAGTCTTATCTGTTTTTAATGTGGAAGAACCCACCAGGTGCTTGGTACCTGAATGCAGAGTGTTGTGATGCAACCAAAACATCGTTTATTTTAGGGAATACTGAGTAATCCAGCTGCTCGGACTGCCTACACCAGATTCAGGTGTCCAGAAGTCCACCCATTAGTTGTTTGGCTCAGATGTCTCTGGCGAAGGAGCATGGAAGGTTGTGATACAAAAAAATAATTTTACTGTGCACAACATACTACATACTGGAGACTTGCTCTGCTGTAGAGGCTACCATCTAGAGGATTTTTATCTCTTCAGCAGAAATTTGTGAGTGCTAAGGAAGGGAACACTTGACTCTGTGGTCAAGAGCTGGCACCTAAAACTGGAGTCCTGGAGACCGGCTTGCAGACCTCTAGAACTGTCTAAATACAAAATTTTGTACAATAGAATTTATCCCTCTCTCTGTTTCTCCTTTTCTCTTTCTTTTTTTTTTTTCTCTTTCTCTCTCTTAAATGTATAGAAGTAAAAAAAATAAACCTATTAACATATATATAGGATTATGTACAGAAATTTCTGATTAGGCCCACAATTTAAGGATTTTAATATATTTTCCGACTTACTTTGTTTTCTGAAAAAAAAAAAAAGAGCAAAGAAAACCTATGGAATTCCATTGCTTGAACCTATACTGCTCTCTCCCTCTTTCTGTTAACTTCACCAGTTGTGACATAAATATTTCTAAGAAAAGAAAATATTTCTCAACCTATGAAAGCAGAAGGAAGCTATGTTCCTTCGTGATGGGCCAAAGATTAAACATTCTATTGAATTTCGAAGAAGGATATTAGCTCAACAGAAAAATGCAGCCTTTTGCTTTTGCGGTATTTAGTACTTGGTACTTTAGTACTTGAATTGGTTTCAGAAAAAGGTACCTTTGGTTAACCTTTCTTCATATGCAACTCTAATTTATATTTATTTATTTGATTTTGGTTTTGTGCAAGCTTTGCCTCATCGTGAACAAATAACTCTTCAGTCTACAGAACAAAATGTCTCATAATGGCTTACAGTTTAATTTGTAAACATATATTTTCAGAACTATGGAGTTTTCATGACAATTCCAACATACATATTCACCTGTTTTCTTGTAATTTGATGAATGGCTCAGAGTTTCATGTTCTTTCAGCCAGGTTTATACTGCTTCTTGTTATCTGTTTAGCCCAAATGCAGGTTCTTCCACACTAAGAAAGATTCTGATGACCAGCTTCCAATTTTTGAGAGTTTTTGGTAAGAAACATGTAGAGATTTAGTCTCAAACATGAAAGTTTCATTTTACTGTTTGGTACCTGTTCAGCTTACTAAGCACAGGGTGAAAGGGTGAAAGGTCTCTAACAGCTCTGCTTTCTCATCATGATACTTAGACTGTAAGTGTTGCAATGCCTAAACACTGAGGAAAGAAGAAAATGTCAAGAGTGGATGTTTATCAAATGAGATATCTAGACTCTATAGGCAGGATTCTTACCTTTTTCAGACAGCGTATATGACATCCTCTAATCTGGATGCGGTATCTTCTAAGGTTAAGAAACTATTTCACATTTTTGAGAAATCTGTTTCTCTGTCTCTCTTTGATTAAAAGAAAAAAAAATGAAAAAAAATTTTTTATTGTCAGTTGCCAGCACATTTTATAATGACCTTTGTAGAACTGAACAGTCTAATAAACAGTATTTGTCATGTCAGAAGTGTCTGACAAAGAAATGTAAACTTGTGTATGCTTTTTATCTTTTTACATTTATGAGCAATGCCTGTTAGGTCTTAAATCACTTGTTTTCTGTTGGAGAGGCCAAAGATAATTGATAGTGAAGTACTTTGATTTGTGCTCCTGAGCAAGTTTTAATGTAAGATGAAGTCAAAAGTGCAGTTTTTAGACTTCCTAATCCATATAATTGAACTTAATTAGTAATTTTTGATAGCTAACAGTTCATATTGTTTGAAGAAAATCAAACTAAGCCTGCATTTAAATTATCTTCAGGAAAAGCTTCACTGGAGTTGGGGAAAAATGGAGCTAAGTATCATATACATGTAATTTCTTTCTGTCTTTTTTTTTTTTTTTTATGTTAGGGACTTGGCTGCCAACATACAATGAAATCTAAGGTTATGTTTGAGAAGACTTCAGATAGATGGTTTATGCAAACCATGGTTTGTAACAAATGAACATGTAGGTTAGGCAGCAAAGCAGTCTAGGAGACTGAAAAGTCCTGTGGAATGGATAGCTCAAAACCTAAGGTGTATCATTTCATTCGAACGGTCTATTTGGTTAGAATAAAGAATTACTGACTTCTGACACTTACTTTTTTGTCTAAACTAGAAAAATAAATTCAGTGCCGAACAAAATCACACAGAGAAAAATCCTAACTAGCGAGAATGTTGCATGGGCATTCACAAGAGTGAAATGATTTGAGTAAGGAAGGTGACCACAAACAATTTTCAGCCATTGCAGAAGTCCCTTAACTTTCAGTAGAACAGGTAATAGAAGAGTTTATGTTACCTAAACCACTATAACATGGATATTTTGTGAAGTGATCACTTTGTTATTTTAGGAGACAAAACTAATAAAGCCTGTCTGAAAATCAAGGGAGAGGTTCTGGAAGAACGGATTTCCCCCTAGAGAAAGTGAAGATGGAGAGCTTAGATATAGTGAAATATTGCCCAAGCAAGCTTGGCCCCTCATACCAAAGGTGTCAGATAAAATTGTTAGTGTGAATTTGTGCTTTCTGTTCAATTATTTCTCTTCCTGAGATTCAAAGGTTTTGAATTGATCAGAAGATGAACGACATACAACGTGCTTCTCCTGTCTCATTAAGGTGAAAGAGCTTTTCATAACCAAATTAAAGAATTAGATCTCACCTATTGCTGACATTAACAGAATATATTCTGGATTTCTACCTGCTGATTGAGTTCTGAAAATCTCCTTATTTTGTGATTAATTTAAAAATCATGAAAAGGCAATGTTTTGGCTATATTTTCTATTTGACAATCAAACTGTTGTGCAAAAGCAGCCTGAATCTTTAAACAAGGTTAGAAAATACATGCTAGAAATGCTCATTTCTATTTGAAAAACCTTCAGCTCATATGTCCTTGTTAAATATATATGTCATTAACATGCTTTTTGGAGTAATCAAAATGAATTGCTCTGTATATTATCTTAATTTTTGTTGTTGTTGTTTTACATTTATTTGTATTGAAATTCATATTGCAGCTCCTTTCCTTGACATAGAGTAAACAACAATAATAACTAAAGACTGGTTATAATAATCAAAAGGCTTTTGAGAGAATAGGTCTTGTACTCCTGTGGAAAAACTGCCATATTCTGGCTTTTTGGAGATGTTTCCAGGGATCATGGAAACACCAAGGTCCTTTTGACCCACTTGAAGGGGAGTTCTAATCACACTATTGCAAAGACTCTGAGATGATGAAGATGGCAGTGGTTATCCTAGGGCTTATTTCTTCTGTTTGGAACTGTGCGTGAAAGCTAACACTGAGTTCCTCTCATAGGTAGTCCTTATATAGAACATATTGTAAAATACCTTGTGCTGCAGGTGCAGAAAATGTGGGTGACCTTATCAAAAATGATCAAATGATCCTCTGAATCCTGGACATCTCTGACTATCTCTGGTCTTGTCCGACCACTGACAAAACACAGGTCATTGTCTTCAATTTAGCATTGTTTTAGGAGCTTAAAATGTTCTTGTGTGCTCATGGTTAAGCAGAAACTGTGAAGGTGCTAGATAATAGTTAGATGTGAGTGATAATTTCATTACGTAGCAGTTTTGAGGCTTTTTTTCTGCACTTAGAATGAGAAAATAACATTTGAAATACTTTAATTATAAATGGATCTGGGTGATAATTTCAGCTCTCTTAAAATCTCAAGTCAGTTTGGGCGCCATGTAACCTGTCGTCTGTATGTCTGCACCATGATGAGGAAGTCTCTCCTTTGCAAAACAAATCGGAAACAATCTTTGAATTTCAGTTGAGTAAGCTGAGCAAAATGGGATCTCAAACATCGGTTTCACAGATCAAACCAGTGGTGTTGTACCACCATAGTGTAGTCGTCCAATTAACATCCTTGGCATGGATGACTGAATAACTGTAGTTAAATTGTGAATATTGCCATTATCAATTCTCATTATGTTGAAGAGCCCTCTTTGCTCCTTCAAAGTGATCCTGAAAGTATCTCCCCAAATCCTTTGTGTTAGGATGTGTGTTCTAGGAGTCTATCCCCAACACTTATGCGAATGTTAAGAGAATGCATTTTTCCACAGAAGAAAACTGGGAGAGCACTGGAAAATTATCAGTCTTCAGGTTACTGCTTTTCCACTGTAAAATAAGTTATTCCGAGAGAGTTAAAGTGGAACATCGCTGTAACTTGCATTCCCTGTTACTGAAAAAAAATAAACTCATGACATGACCAAGGAAATTTCCTAGGTGGTCAGTTTAAGTAACTAGGTCTAATTTCCTGTCCAAGTCATAATCAAACCTTCATTTCAGACCTATTCTTAAGAAAGAATATCACCCTAATTCCAAGTTGCCTTCCCCTTGCTTTCTCTCCATTTTCCATATAAACGCTGCTGGTGTGCAAGCTATTTTGGTTTTGAGAAAGCATATCAAATATATCAAACTTAATCAAAATTAAATTTAATTAAGCTGGAAGTGAACTCAGTTTTATTGACTATTAAAATGAGCTGCGAGTGAAATTGATTGTTTTTTATAAGAGTAATAAATGTTCTCTTGATGATAAACGTTGATTAGAAGTAGGAAGCAAGAACCAGAAAGTATGGGAATTCAGCTACTTTGGGTCAGCTGGCTTAGGGCTTCATGCAACGGGCTGCATTCAATAGAATGCAGTTTCTGCCTATCTCTATGTGGTTAAAAAAAAAAAAAAAGAAATTGTGAGTTGCTTGGAGTGAGTTGTCCAGGGAGGTTGTGGAATCTCCTTCTCTGGAGATCTTCAAAACCGATCTGGATGCCACCCTGTGCCACATGCTCTAGGTGTCCCTGCTTGAGCAGGGGATTTGGACTAGATGATCTCTAGGGATATCTTCCAACCTCAACCATTCTGTGGTTAGGTGTGGTTCTGTGGTTAACAGTAGCTTTTGGGATCACATAATCTTTAATAAATTTTTTCTTCCATCAGCAATAATAATATAATTAATAAATAATTGAAACTAAATGATAGTAATTCTTTCAATAATTGAAAGAATTATGATCAAAATAATTCTTCATAAACTATGATCACTTGAGAGAAATGTTCATATATCTGTATTTGCCCTTGGTATTTTTTATAGAAATGTGCAGTAAATTGCTAATGCAAGGGATAAACTGTGATATTGAAATATTGATTATGAAAAAATATGAAAAAATATGAAATCGTATTTGTGGCCAAAATTTTAAAACATAAGTTTTTGATGAAAATAAATTTATGACCAATGAGAACTTTTTAAAGAAACAAAAGGATAGTTTCCTATATATAAATGAGGCAAAGAGGAAACAGTCAAACAAAGGCAACCATTATATAGTATGCAATAAATAAATTTGTTTTAATTTTTAAAAATAGCTTCTTTTAGTTTTTTTACAATTAATTCATTACTCATTTTTCAACATGTTTTAAAACTTTGGCCACAAGTATGATCTTCTCATAGGCAATCTAACTTCAGACCTTCAGATAGGTTAACAAACCTGCTTAACTTTCTTGTTAACAAACCATGAGATTTGACTTTACTTCAACCCTCATATCAACTTTATTCATTTCCCCTTCTATAGATCAATCAGTGATTTAAAATCTATTTATAAATATTTAATAAATTCTATTTTTTCCTAGTCAGTTTACTACTTCACCTTTTTTGTTGCTCTTTCTACCCATATTTCTATTAACTATACTATGTGTATGGTTAATCAGTAGAGATACCAAAAATATGAGAACTATTATTACATATAAGTAGTTTTAAACTTCCATTTTTACTAATATTATCAAATTAAAGAAACAAAGTATTATTTAAATAGCACATACAATATTTAAACTGTAATTCATTTTCTGGAAGTCACAATATTTATAAATGTAATTTTTAAAAATGATAACATAACTTTGGGCAAAATACTTTAAAAACAATTAGCAAGGTTACAAAAATTAAATTTTATAGTAATCTTATTGACTTACTTGAAATTATTAAAAAATATGAAATCAGTTAAAGAATAATACTATTTTAATGCAAAATGAAATACATTTTATGTGGAAGAGTATCACCCACCTGAAAGAGGCATGAAAAACTTTATATGCTTTATTATGGATATTATGAGTGGTGATAACCTAGAATGTCATAACAAATTTTGATTATTCTTCTTCCCTCAAGATATTAGAGAACTACTTTTACCACCCTACTCGAAACCATGTTAAATGGGGTGACCTGGTCAGTTCCTCTAGCATTCCTCTAAAGCTAATGTAGGAATAGAAAAAGAGTTTCTATCAAAGGGCAGTGTACCCTACTGGACTGGATTAATCATGATTTTTCTTTCAATAACCTCATTTTTACATTCATCCAGTAGAACTCCATGCAAGTCTTTTGTGATGGGGCATACACCACTACATGTGGAAGGATCATACTTTTCTTTTTGGATGCAGTGGTCTAAAGAATTATAGATAAATCAAAATCTGAAATTGAAGTAATTCCTCACAACATAGTAACACTGTGGGCTCTATTGGTGGAAATAAGGGTTGAGAAACAAGAGGTAAATGGGTATGGCAAAGGAATATGGATCAGAAACTCTGAAAAAGATTATGAGTAAAGTTTTGAAGGCACTTAACTAGATATGCTAATTTGCTTCTAAAGGTGACTAGAATAAGTCTAGACTAAAATAAGTTAATAAGTTATAAGACTAGAATAAGTTAATATTGTGTGTTCTGAATGAAGAAGTTGTGTTGCTCATGGTCCCACTCAAGTAATCATCTTCTGGAGATATGTGAAGGAGAAAGACATTTGCCGAAGAAAGTGATATCTCATCTTGGGACATCTTTTCTCATCTCAGCTATTAGTAATTCTTATTGTCCAATGGCATTAGGTAGGAAAGAGAAAGAAATAGTCTAGGATGGTGAAAAGGACAAAGCTAATTAAGAATTCAAAACACAAAGATTTCTGGAAGTATGACTGTATACTCTTAAAGAAATAAATAAGTTGCAGTAGGCAGTGCAGCTAGGCAAAACATTGTCATTTTGTTTGGTTTTGTCATCTGCTAAGGGGAAAGCATCTATTAGAAACTGAAGGTGCAGTCTTCATACTATATTTAGTTCCTCTACAAGCACTGTTGATATGATATTAAGTAAACTTAATTTGTGTTTGGCCTGCACTTACCGTACCTTGGGTGATTTGTCTTTGCAAATTTCCACTAAAAATAAACCTTTCAAAACGATTTCCATTATGACTTCAGGTATTGCTGAAGTTTTATGGGGTTTATTGATGCACAGGACTGACAATATAAATATTTCAGAAGCTAAGCAGAAGCAACAATCACTTCCACTTCCAAGCATCATATTTTGTGTATTATACTTTAGCCTTTATTCTGACTGGGAGGAGGGGGCTGCAGGTTGTTTGCTTGTTTATTGTTTCCCTGAATTTCACAATATCTTTAGTAACTGAAACACAGTAAGGAAAAAATAATAATTTGAGGTGGTGTGTTGCAATTACATATTAAAATAAATAATCTCCTTTTTAAATATAAATATTGATGGATGCAGATGATTTGTTTTTTTTTTCTTTTCTAATTGGGACAGAAGTTTAATTGCTTCTACTAAATTAACTTCTATCGAATAGGAAAGCAGAGTGTTCCAAGAGATATTAAAACTAACTCAAGTGAGCTTTCTAGTGCTCTGGAATTTGTCCATATTCCTCTACTTCAGTGATGTTTTAAAATGGGAATTGAACTAAAGTTTCTGATTTATAGTAAGAATTCTTTGAAACAATAGCAGTACAATAAAAGTATGTCACCTGTGCTGGTAGACTGAGGTCAACAGACCTATCTAGTTGGTAGAGCCAAAAATACAGCTCAGCTGGTGGTTTTCGTACCATCTTGTGAGATGAGTCATGTGCAAGCACTGATAAACTGCAAAGAAACAGTGTCTGTCTCATCACTTACTCTTGTCAACTTAAGCTCAGATCAGTGATAAGATCAGTTCTTCAAGGAAAAGTTTCAGTATAAATTGCCAGGGGAGTTACAGAATTGGAAAGGAAAAATTATCTAGCCTCCAAACCTTATTTTCCATATTGCAAGATCTGAGAGTAGAGATTTGGAAAAAGAGCCAACTGTTTTGAAAATGGGTTGCATTATTCTTGACAGGAAAGAGTAGTGAAAAGGAGGACAGAAATGCATTTGTAAACCTATACAGAGGACCATGAGCTAAGACTGCTAACTCTGTACTCTCCACCTTGTGAATGCGCCCCATATTTTTTATGAGCCATACAGTGGTTTCAGAGAGCATTGAATACCTTGAGTAGGCTAACAGAATTTTATGATGCATTTGCACACAAACCAGGTGTTAAGCAAGTATTTGAGTATTTTATGTATCCTAATAAAGACATTAAATTTGACCACCAAAACATATCTTGTAGCCTTGATTTAGCAATCCATGAAGTTCCCATCTTTTAGTCTCATATAGAGGTAATTTCTAAAATGTAGTACATAAATTTTTGTTCCTGAGACTTCCTGCCCTGTCTTGTCTTGATGATTTTTGAGTTGAAAGTAATCTAAGGCAGAAAAAATAGGCTGAATATTACAAAGAAACACTGAAAATGTACTTTTCACAGACCTAAAAGATAATCCTTTCAAATTTAATTTATAAAATGTTTGGATACATGATTCATTGAACTTCTATGGCAAGGGAAGTAAGACATATTGGCTGCTCAAAATCTGAACCAAACAAAAAATAATATTTCTGGTGACAGAGAATCATATTTAGGTGATATTATTAAAGGATAGGTATGCGAGTTTATCATCAGAAGAGTATAGTGTCATAAGGAGATATAGTTGCAATATGAGAACCATGAAAGAGTGACTCAAAACTACCATTCAGTTCAAAACAAGAGAGTAAAAGAGTGCTTATTACAGGAACTTTAACTTTGTTCTAATAGTTCTATTCCTCTTATTCTCATTGCATTTGCTGTGTACAAAAGATGTTTGAAATCTGACTTTAATAATGCTCAGGAAATTTTCCAGTTAATTGGAGAAAGGTAAAGATATAATTGGGTGAAAAAGTCTCAAAAGTAATTCAATATGAAAATCAGTATCTGCCCTCATATGATGACAGCTTACATTCTAGTACTACCTGACCTAAGGAATTATATTATCAGACATTTATTATAGAATATGGTTGAAAATCTGTCACAATGTAGTGTTAAGTAGGAATTGTAGCAATGAAAAAAGTGAAGTCCTACACAGAATAATGCATCAAGAGTCAAAGTTCATAAGTCTTTAATCTGCTATAATAACCAAAAGATGTAGAATCTGAACACCCGAGAAAAATTTAGACAATAATCAAAGGAGCATTGGAAGAAATTAAAATATATGTTTTCAAAGAAGGAAGCACATATAATTTAATAAATATTCATGATAAAAAATATATATGATCCATTTCTTAGAACAAGACTCTGGGGATACCTCTGGATCAGTGTTAAGCTATGTGCTATGAGATGGAAAAATTTCTGTAATTTATTTAATGTCTGTGAAAAAAAAAAAAAATTAAATGCTACACTACACTGCCAGCTCCATTGCTGGTATTAGGGAGCTGAAAATAGTAAATTAGGGCAAACGTTAGCAATATATAAATATATGTAAAATGCTGAAGTAATAATTTTTTTGTGAGTACTTGCCTATTTTGACTATGTTTTTGCTGGAAAAGTAGCACATAAGACCAGGTTAGGAGAGTGTTTCAAAATAGTAGTTTGTGGTAGTCAGTTGTATTTTGCTAATACATGTCTTCTGTGTAGACAGCTTTAATCTAAGTATTTCAAAAATAGAAAACTAACTAGTTAATATTCTTTGTCCAGTGCTTGACCGTCCTTTTCTTTTTTATCTACGAACCAAGATGAGCCTCATCATCTGTGGTACCTTTCATTTAAACTAATCTTGAAGCAAGTACAAGACTTCTGGTTCTGTGATCCCTTCTGACAATCTCAGGTTATGCTCACTGATGGATAAACAAGCCAGTTCTGTATGCTGTCAAGTTGTTAATTGGTGGGATTCTTGAACACTGGGCAACTTTAGGAAATGAAAATAAATAAATGACAGACATTTTAACACTTTCATTAGAATAATTTTGGAAACCATGCCCATCAGAGTATTTACTGTAGTGAATAAGATCTCTCTGTACGGAAAAAAAAAAAAAAAAATNAAAAAAAGAGAATTGGGGGATGTCAAACTAAGATCAGAATTTACCACAGATGTGTTTTATTTTTTTTTCTTTTCTATTGTTGTTTATAGCCATTTTTTAGCATTCACATAGAAAATTAATGAAAACAATGAAAAAAGAGATTAAATTGTGTGAAACTTGGTACTGTACACAGAGTGTTTGTTTTCTTTCATTGATTTCATTGATTTCATTGATCATTTTGACTTACATTTTGACAGAGAATAGCCATGTTGGCACAACTTGTCTGTAATTGCTCTAAAGCTACATAAATAGATCATAAACATCTTTTAAAGAAGGCATTATGGTCTGCTGGTTCAGCGATCCCTGTGTGAGAAAATATCTTCTGTGCTAACAAAATGCAAGCCCTATTTGTATGGGACAATTTAAAGTTGATATTTATTCAGGTAGCCTGAGGTTTCTTGTGCCTGGTACTAATCTGTTATCATCTCTAAATTAAATTTTGTGTCCTTTGGTCCCTTTTTTTTATCCTCTCCTTGGCATATCTTTTATTTTATTCTGCCCAAGCCAAACCTGCTGAGGCACTGCTTCAGGCTTTGTCATCACATCTTCTTAGTGTTCATCCAACTAATTCAGTATTTATGGCAATACTACTGATAATTTGATTACAAAATAGGTAGTGGAAAACTGCATTTTCAGCATAAATTTTTATACATGCAATTAGCTGTTGTGAGGCTGCACAGATATTATCTTCTTATCCAGTCATTTCCAAAGATATGTTTTCAAGATGTCATTGATCTTTATGGCTTATAAGGAGATCTGAGGAAGAGATAGAAATGACTTATAAAGAATTTTGAAGAGAAATGTATGAAGATTTATCTTAAGTCCTGTTACAGGATATTTATAGCAAAATAACCAGACATGTCACTCATCTTTAATATATCCTCAGTGATGCTGAGTTATAAAGCTTTATATTCTATACAGTGATTTCCTTTCTCTGTCCTCCAGTGACTTATTATGAGAAACATATATGATGTATTAGTGTTCATAGTTTGCCTTTATATAACCTTGTAGAGTTTCTGAACATGTGAAATTCTTAATAGAAAAAGTGAGTTATTCCTGGTCCATACGCCACATAGTAATGAATCTGCTGCAACATCTCATAGTTTTGCTCTGTGCTGACACTCTGAAGTGACAGAAAAGAAATAAAAGTGAGACAGTGGCTGCAGAGTAAATGTAAATGATGTGTGTTGTACATTTGCAGGGTGTTTCTTCCTATTCTAAATTAGTTATACAGCAAGTTTATTCCTACAGTCTCTGACTTAGCTGTCAAAATATTCCTAGTGTGAATCATAAGATGAATCAGTTGATATTTTATATCTATGTTGCATGTATTTTTTATTTTATTTGGGCCTATTAAAAGGGAGCAACCAAGTTATGACAGCTGGAAAGAACCTGATGCAGCGATTTACTGTGTTTCCCTACTTGTGTTTTTGCAGTGTCATAATTATGACCACATACACAATGCATGTAACAAAAAGGAGGTAAAGAATTTGAGACTTTTGCTAAGTAGATATCTCTTGCTTTTTAATGTGTGTTTGTAAATTTAAATGGAATAAAGATATACATAGAGGAACACAGCTAGAAGTGGCCCTGTCTGCCTGACTCCTCTTTACAATGATAATGAAATGTTTGGTTTGAAGTATTTGACTTGCTTGAGAATATCACATTTATATAGACAGAAACCTGTCACCTCTGACTATATGAGAGCTAATAGTATGCTGCATACCATTTTGTACACATTATACTGTAGTGTAAAGTCAAGAAATGCAGCAAATCATTTGATTTGATGCAGTGAGTATTACATTGAAACTCTTAATATTGAAGCAGTTAAAAACTAGAAATTTAAAAAATGCATAGAGTGAAAACTTCTGGCTGATTTCTAGCCAGGAAATTAGGAAATTATGCAGTTTGATCAAATTACAAATATTTTTGCAGCTAATTTCATTTTCATGTCATGATACCATCATCCAAGAAGATGTATTGAAGCACACATAGGAAAATATTTTACAGTGTATTAAAGTCACAGATATTACACATCATTTTAAGAACCACTCCAATTAAAGAGCAGTTTTGATAAATGAAGTTGATAGCTGTTTATTAATCCTTATGTATCCGTACTATTAAGCAAGATGCTTAGGATCAATGTACTCAGCAGCAATGAAAGATGAACAGGATGATAAATCATCCTAAGGAGAAAGTACTATTTTGAAGTTTTCAAAGTGCTATCTATTCATTAGTAGTAACCACCATGTTTCTATTAGCTGCAATTCTTTCTCTCAGACTTTAGCTCTGAAAATTGATATAAAATTGTCAGTTAATAATTTTCTGAGCTGAAACAGTATAAAAAGTACTCTCCATATGCATGCTCATCTTGGGTAGAATAATATGGGTATTGAGAAAAAGAATCATTTAAGTTTGGCTGGAGGCAATCCCTCCAAATTGTGTTACTTAAAAAGTGCTAAGGCCAGATGCTGAAAGGGTATGAAAATGAGGGTATGAAAAAATCTCTCTCAGATGTTTCTTGACAGAATTATTTTTCTTCTGTCTTAATTTCCACTTTTGCAGTTATATAGAAGGAGATGTTGCATTTAGGTAATATCATTTACAATTAGTTTCAGGGCAGCCTGAAGAATCTCTGATCACTGAGCTCCAACTCTGGCACTTCACAACCAATTTGAGCAGTGGTAAGTATTAATTGCATAATGTTTGTAGAGTGCTTTGAACATAAAAAGCATTGTGCAAGTGCTAAGAATTATTAATCTTGTCTGTTAGAAAGAGTAATGCTTGTGGTGAAAGTATACTTGTAATAATGGCTGTTGCAATTATCAAATATTGCTGTTTATTTGGGAGCTTAATCACTCACAAAAGCCATTTATTCCTAACCTACTATTGTTTCCCTATGCTATTAATTTATTATGAAAACACATGAGGTCAGAGTTTGTAAACGTGATTTCTAAGCCCAGCACCTGCAAGCAACAGTTCTACTGAAGGGGTTGTGCACATTTGTAGTGCTCAAAAGTGTTTCAGTAACCAGTTAATCCTGTGAGAATTTCTCCTGAATGGAGAAAGCAAGCTGAAAATCAGATGTGACTTTCTCCAACTAGATAAAACAGTAGTTATCTATATACAACAGAAATGAACTGAACAAATGCATAAATAAAATAAGCAGAATGATGCTGGTTTGTTCTAGATGAAGATCTGTCCCTTCAGACTTTAAAACACAAGGAATACAAATAACCTCCCTCATAAGTGGGAACCGCTTCTTATGAGGAACCATCTCATAAGTGGGAAATCCTACATTTCTGTCTGTCTTTGAATTTTATCTCATATGCCTAGTACCAGTTACAGGTTGACTAAGAAGGACTGGTGACATTTGTGGTGGAATGAAATGCCATGTTTATGCGAGTGTTCCACCAGCGAGTATGCGATTAACCTTCGCTGCTTGTGTGCAGCACACTACAGGCACTGACCACCTAGCTCAACATCTGATTGCAGATTAATGTTAACATGGGCCTGATCTAACACCCACTGCAACTGGGGGAATGACACCTCCTGACTTTGTAAGTGTGGGTGAAATCTGGGGTGCAATGTTTGGGTATCTTTGAGGATGTCCTTAATCAGATCACCTTATTGTTAATTCCAGATGTCCCCAAATTTTATGCATTTCCAAAATAGCACATAAAGTCTTTTTATTTTATTTTATTTTATTTTATTTTACAAAAAAAAAAAGAAAACGGACTGAAAACTCAAATTGGATATTATGACACTTCATTGCAATTCCTGATTATCTTTCACCTCATTAAAAAGGTGTTCAAAAATAATTTATGATTTATTTGCTAACAGATGATAAAAAATTCATTTGAGATAATGGCACAATCAGATTTTATTTTATTGTTCAGTGTTTATTGGTCTTGATAAGAGGACAGTGGATTAATTATATGTCCCTTTTACCATCTCAGTAACTAGAAAAAATACACTACTGGGAAAGAAATTACTTGATTTGGAGAATAATATTCTCCATTTTAATCACATAATTTCAGGCAATAAAAGAAATAGCCATGGCTATTCTGTGTCTCCTGTAATTAATTTAGAAACTATATCCAATTTGGCTTTGGAATAATGACTTGGTGAACAAGTACTTAAAGGTGAAGGTAAATACTTACCATAGTATTGTAAGGTAAATACTTACCATAGTATTGTTTTCAAGTTTGCTCAGGAATCTGGAAAAAAGCAGGAATTAACATTTTTTTGTCAAGTTTTTCTGACAATCTGGGGTTCAATTCTTTTTCATCAGTAAACAAGGTGACCACTAAAGCAGTTCATTTCACTGCATAAATTTTCTTTTTTTTTTCTTTTTTCCTATTTTTCTTCTATTACTTCTTTCCTCTTTAATAAATAAAATAAAAAAGAATATATGTACTGATGGGAGATGTCACACCAACAACCTTAGAGAATGAACGCCTTAATTATCCACAGAAGTGGTACAGCACGGATGGCACCAATTCAAGTTCCCTTGATGAGTCTTCTACTTTAATCCCTAAGATAGATTGAGCTCTTTAAGGTATCAGAAAACACTATTCTTAGTGCTTCTGAGGTCTGCAGCCTTTTTGCATGAAACTGCCCAAAAGGGAGCCAGTTAATAGCAATTGTGAGAGTTTTATTTTTCAAAAGGATGTATACATCTGTCCACTAGGAAGTAGTCTGAGATCATCAACCCATATGCCATCAGACATCTGTTGCAGCAGTAACACAGCTCTCAGCTGTATAGAGCTGGGCTATATTGAGCTGGTGACCTACAGGTGAAAGACTCTGTACTCATTTCCCTGTCCCCAAAGTCTCCACAGTCTGCTTTTTCCCCTCTCTTTATCATTGTGGTTTCTTGAATCTTAATCAGAATGAGAGCTCTGGTCACTTATCTTGCTTCACAGCATCAGGAAAAGGAAGTAGGATTTGTCACATTGCTTATATTCTGCTCCTTATTGTGATATTAACTAGTTTAATTACAGTCGCGACTCTGTGAGCAGTTTTCCACTCACTATGTCTTGAATATTTATATTGTCCCCATTAAGAAACCTAGAAATACACTAGACGTAATAAAACAAAAACACTCCAAGCCATTGAGCTGGCAGCAAATATGCTGACATTTGTGTTCAATGTATGGAGGAGCAACACAAGGCACTTCTAAGGTCTTTGTAAGGGCACTAAACTAAAATGCCTCTGCCTTTTGCTCAAGCCTGTAACAAAGCGAGCAACAGCTCTCACCAAGAGTGCGCACATGGGGATATGGGGGTGTTGGTGCTGCAGATGGAACTGGAGGCAGAGCACTGGTTCCATCTGTGAATAAGCTCTCTATATGGATAGATAAACACGCACTGTAGTTGTAGGCTTTAAGACTACTTTTGGTTTCCAGATCTCTTATGAAATGTAAATAGAAAAGAGGGCCTTGAAGCAAGGGCCTATGATTTTGTGCAAGTAAACTAGATACAGTGGGCTGTTATAATACTTCTATTTTG
>VZSV01000039.1:424952-438615 GCA_013398735.1 Nothocercus julius | reverse complement strand
TTTTTTTTTTTTTTTTTCTATAAATAACCTTGGGTTGCATCAGAATCTGTCAGTCTCACAGACAAAATATTTCAGTCATCTTGTTTGAATTTTTTCTTCCTACCTCTCTTTTTATTACAAGTCCATATTTTTTTGTGCAGATGGTAGAGTCTAGAAGGTCACTTTTGGGCTGGAGGGTCTAAAATAGCTTTCATACTCTTTACTGTATGCTAGTTGATATTTCATACTGGGAATGTGACAGAGAGGAAGAAAAAAAAGAACAACAACATAATTGTTGTTCATAAAGTCTTTGGTGCCCTTATTAAAATAAATGAGACCAAATTATGAAGTGCAATCAGAGGATAAAGAGTTCATAGCAGAGAACAGATGAGGAAAACAGTTTGAAATATTCAAAAATTAGTCATACATTTTTCTGCCAAAATGTCTTTGGAAGATATTTCATGTGATCTTCATGAAACATGCAAGTTCTAAATTGTGAAAATTAGCATGGAGCAGGCAAAAGATTTCTTGCTCAGCTGGAGTTTTCACAATAAAGTAGGCTCAACATAGCCAGAAAGCCATGTACTAAAAATCAAGACTAGAATAAAGTGCTGGCAGGAGGTTAAATATGTAACATGTCTAGTCAGATAGCTATGGAGAAGGTTTGAACTATTATGTTCTAGTCAAACATTTGAGTGATTTTAAAGCTCCTTTTCTATTCCACTTCTCCTGTGAGATGACTCATCTTTGGACTTGTAGAAAATTAATTCTTATATTTTTTGAGATGTGCAATCTCCTTTTTGGAATTTTAGTACTTTATATTTAAGCATTTTTAATAGTCAACAGAATTTCTATAGTTCACATTTAATTATGTTTTGTGTCCTCTGTAGCTCCATATAACATTAATGCAACATTGCTATGAGCTTTCTTATTTACAGCAAAAAAATTAAAAAGATAATATTTTAAATAGAGCAGTCGAAAAGCTAATTCTGTTTTATGGCAGCTATGAGAGTCAGGCTTTGTTTTCATTTCTTGATGGAGGTGACCAGAAAACAAAGGAGTTTGAAAAAAATCTTCACTGGGAAAACTGCCAGATATGTGGCATCCTTGAAAAACTTTTGAACACCCATGCAATTAGTTTTCACTGAATATTTTCCAATCAAATTTCTTTAAGTTAAGATTAAAGATTCATCAC
The DNA here is from genome assembly GCA_013398735.1 of Nothocercus julius. Classification (NCBI taxonomy): domain Eukaryota; kingdom Metazoa; phylum Chordata; class Aves; order Tinamiformes; family Tinamidae; genus Nothocercus; species Nothocercus julius. The sequence goes on along the minus strand of VZSV01000039.1, from coordinate 437,441 downwards.
AAAAAGTCACCTACACTGCCTTCATCCATAAGTATCCCAATTCTAGGTAGGAAGCCTCATGGCATCAAGATGAATTCCAGCATATGGAAAAAAAAAGGATTATTATTTTTAAAAGATCCTAGTAAATACATAGAAGTATTGCAAGTGCTGAGACTTGGTCAAAGCTGGTATGCCTAAAAGCCAATCAAATGTTTTTTTGCTTGATTTTATTCCCAGGTAGGACTGTGCATCTCAAATGAAATTAAAATAATCACAGGATCACAGAATGGTTAAGGTTGGAAGGGATTTCTAGAGCTCACCTAGTCCAACCCTTCTGCTCCAGCAGGGACACCCAGAGCATGTGGCACAGGGTGACATCCAGGCAGGTTTTGAAGATCTCCAGAGAAGGAGCCTGCACAGCCTCTCTGGGCAGCCTGTTCTGGTGCTCTGAAATGTACCCAGTCTGTATCCAGTTCTCATCAAACTGGATATGGGGACTGACACATAGGTGACACAAGGTGGAGGGAGGAACCTTGCATGAAGATTTATTAAAATGCCCTTTGGATTAAGAAATATGTCTAAGAAAACATTAGTATTATGCTGTGCTACTGTATGCTGAATATAGCAAACCTGATTTGGAGACTGTTTGTTATGCTTTGAGTAATAATCCATGGAATTTCCCTTTCAGGAAGTCCAAAGTAATGCAGTGTGCGAGAAATATATAATAACTCTGTTGCAAACTTCCTACTGATTTCACATATATAGAGAGAGAGGAAATGGGGAAGAAGTTCTCATAGGCAATGCTACTCAGGGCTGGGGGAGGGAGAAGCAAAAAATGAGAAAAGCCCATCTTTTGTAGATAAAGCTTAAACATTTGCAATGAGTATGGTGGAGGAAAGCAGTGTAGGTTTGCAAAGTTGGTTTTTCTTGTTGCCAGCATGATCTGTAGTAGGATATGGGTATAGAAATTGCCTATATTCTTATGGGCAGTTACTACTGTTTCTATAGTAACAGGATAAATGCTGCTTTGAGTGGTCAACTGCTGCATGATTAGAAAGAGAGTTTATAATCATGCATAGCTGGATGAACATGTTTTCTGCTTGATGGCCTTCAAGAAGGCAACTGGTTGAGGTTAAAGTGTGGCTAGATAATTAAGACAATTTGCCATCTGCCAAGCAGGAAAAAGAACAATCAAAATAGAATTATGTACTCCAATAGGGTAGGGAGGTTATAGCTGGCAGCAATTATACCTGTTGTCCCAGTGATTATTAGTTCATTAGGCTCGAAACTGAAATGATTCCTTTACTCATATTGAGGGAAGTGTGGCTTTTGAGTACAGCAATCTCCTGGTGTGTATGGGCAGCTGCTGCCTATATATCACACACAAGAAAAAGGATATTCCATAGAAGAAAAGATACACTTTTGTCAGCTTCTCTTGGAGAGACTGGCCTATTCACTGCTTTTAATTAATGATTCTATTTATTTAAAGGTATTCCTAAGCAATTTTTTAAAGCAGTTTTACCTGGTTATATAGCTAAATTTAAAATTGACTGATTGTATAACTATATTTAAAATTGACTAATATTCTAACCTTTCAAGAAGAACTATAGATTTGTAGTTGGACCCAGAACCATGTTCAGTATTCCAAATATTAAATCACTGAGCACTTATGGAACTGAGATGTTTACACCAGATATAATCCAAAAAGACTTTACTATGCATCATTAACAGATACATTTTTTTTTTCTGCATTTGGGTTTAAATTTTAGATTTATTGAAAGTGAAAATGCAGACTATACTGCACAAAGTCATGCATATCGATATATCAGGAAAAGCTGTAAGAAATTTACTGAATTTAGCACTTCTGAGGGATAGCTGTCTACCAATCAAACATAATCTGTGGTTGCAGTGCACTGGAACATTACAGAAGCCATTCTTGAAAATAAACAACCACCATTGAATCCTCTTCTCTCATTTAAGAGATCTGCGACTGTTAGACTGCAGGTATGTCTAAATGGTGGAAGAAGAAAAATAACTTCTCTTTATTCTTCTTGTGCACTCGCGATGGTTTGAAAGTACCTCTCTCTCAGATGGAACAGCGACTCCTGAAAGGAAATGGATAATAAATCTGTGCATTTCTTTTGATACTGTGTTTAAATTGCCTCATGGTGCTTGCACTGTGAAAGTTATTAGCTATTTTGACACACCATGTTGTAGCAAACACATGTATAATGAAACATGATATATCATTGATCCATCATACCAGATCCATATATAAAATTTAAAATAAAAATAAACACCTTCACTGAATAAATGATCTTCGGAAAAGAATGTGGCAGAGTAGCCACAAATTTACCACCTGGATATTTCCAATGCAAAAATTAATGACTGTTGCTTCTGACCATCTGTTTTACAAACATTCTGGCAGGCACCTGTACCAGCTACCCAACACTAAAGATGGGTTGTGGAAAAACAAAAAAAAAAATCATTTTTAGGCCAATTATCTTTCTATGCACTTTAATAAAAAAAAAGTTTGTGAAAGGTAGCATCCTACTTTTATAGATTTACAGATAATGGAGAAGTGATGTTCAGATACTTTTCAAGTCTTCCAGTATAAAACAAAATATCTATGAATATTTGGAAGGAACTGTAAAAGTTACCAGTATGTGAGCACTTACATGTCATATTTTGTTGTCATTGCTTTCAGATTCCACTCTTCCAAATCTTGGCTGATAGATACAGTCTTCACTGGCCTTCAACAGAGGTAATTTTAGGTTGCCATATTAAAGGTCATGCATGGACCATCTTTTGCTGCGTAGAAAAGCAAAAATTTTTCTCCTTTCATTACCTTTGGCAGGTAATCCCTTTGCTAGCTTGGAAGTGGAGGGTGCATTTAGGCCTTCTTTAGATCATGTGTGGAATGTAAATATGTGTGTAGGCAGACAGTAAAGGAAGGGAGATGTCCATCTATTCTTCAAGAAAACATCTTTGTTGTTGAAAAAATATTGAAATATTTTTTCTTGAAGAATAGATGGACATCTATTCTATCCTCCTGTACTTGGTGCTGGTGAGGCCACACCTTGAATACTGTGTTCAGTTTTGGGCCCCTCTCTACAAGAAAGATATTGAGGTGCTGGAATTTGTCCAAAGAAGGGCAACAAAGGTGGTGAAGGGGCTGGAGCACAGACTTCATGCAGAGTGGCTGAGGGAGCTGGGATTATTTAATCTGGAGAAGAGGAGACTGAAGGTAGCTTTTATCGCTCTCTACAACTACCTGAAAGCAGGTTGCAGTGAAGCTGAGGCTGGTCTTTTCTCACTCTTAGGGTTAGCCATTCCCGTTCTTTCTCTTGTTGCTCACACTGACTTAATTCTAAATTTCAACCTGAATCCTGCTAAGTACTGAATGCTGTTTTCACATTAATTCTAAAATGGATTTTGTTCTGTAGTGCTTCTTGCTTGGACTACTCAATTCCAAAAAAGGAAATGAACTACATTTTCTGAGAATAGCCATTCTAAACAGTGAATATGTCAGGGAAATTCAAAGCTCCACTAAACAGCATTGTTCACTACACCCACTTAAGCTGTGCCTTTAGTAGGTTTCAATTCATGGCCCTTCTTGTTATTACTAGATTTTTTTTTTTTTTTTAGAAGGTGGAATTGCTACTAGATGAGTGCCTATTATATTTATTCATCATCGCATTATCCAGAAAGTTCACAAACATTCATGAATTTAGCCTTGTAAAATCTCTATGAAGTAGCATGAATGTTATTATCTTCACTTAATAGATAAGGAACCGAGACAAGTAGATCATCTGAAGAATTTTTGAGGATATTAGAGCAAAACAGATATCTCTTTAGACAGAATAAGAACTTATCACCAGAAGTTCATTCCTCTTTGGTAATGAATATTTGGAGCCTGCAGTCTTTCTTGTTTGTAAATATTGATGACGTAGTAAAGCTTGCTTTGAGTCTGTCCTTCTTTGTTAGTCATTCAGTTTTGCCTGAAACACAGCTGAAGTGGGTCAGATGAAGTCTTTCTTGGGATTAATGAGTATTTCACTATAGTCTCTTTAGTTCTCTTTTTCAGTAGCTAGTCCTTTGTTTATTGCATCAATAATAAACAGCGGTCAGTGAAGACAATAAGGATAACTAGTTTTGATGAATTAACTTCATGGTTAGTGGCAGGGGTTGAAAGAGAGAAACAAATGCAGATCAGAGGCAAACTGTAATAGGTAAGTAAAGAAAAAAATAAAGCGTTGATGACTAGATATTACTGAAGAATTATAAAGGCTCGAAACTATCTTTAAAAAGAAATGTGGTAGCTCTGTGGGAAGAGTATGCATGAGAATTGCAGAATCACAGAGTATTACAGTGATGTAATATTGTAAACTAAAGAAAGTACTTTATCTTTAGCCTCGGTTTCCATGCAACTCAGAAAGCTTCCTAAAACTAATTTGACTTTTTTTTTTCCCTCTCGTCATTGGATAGGACAGTTTTTCCCTCTCGTCATAGAATAGGACAGTTTTTTCTGATATAGACTCTCTTCTTTGATACATGGGTTGAGAAAAGCTGTAGTTGAAGTGTCTAGGCATAATTCAGTTTTCCCTTGGCTTATGCTCAGCTTAACAATATCACAGTTGACAGTTTTCCTTTCCATGATTTATACCTGTGTTTTAGGCTTTTATCACACCATGGTGTGGGGTTGATGACAGAGACTGGGTAAATGAGTTTCACACAGCTTCCATATCTAAAAATCTACTCTATTTTTCCACTCTTTCTGCTGCTATGGCCCAGACATCTTTATTTCTTTTTATAGATAGCAGAATGAACATCTCCAACATCAGCATTATCACTTCCTTCTCTCTCAATCTATAAACCTCTTCTCCCACCTTCAACCCTTTATATTAGAAGAAAAGATATCTGAATGCTCACCTTGTTAACATGTTAATTTACTTTTTCCATTCTGTATGTGCATGCATAAATACCTTAAAGGTAAGCATTATTATATTATAGCAGATTATATTTTGCAACAAAAGGAAAAAAAAAAGTAATTACGTGAGAGTAAAAAGCGTTTATATACTGAGTCTGAATAGATTACCAAAGTGAATAAGAACACAAATGGTGGTAGGTGGTAGGCAGCTGAGTCTTACCCTTGCATGAGCATCTGGTACAGACCTGTGAGGAACACTAGCCTTATTTCAGGCTCATAGAAGAATTTACAAGCATGCAATATACCCTGCTTTTCTCATTAAACTTGTATCGTACTCTGGGATTTTCATTTATGCAGGTCATGTCCCTTCATTCTCCTATGTGCTTACATTCATCTTAAATTTTCACATAGTTCTTGTTTACTCTTCTCATTTCCTTCCGCCTAGCTGAGTGCACCTTCCGCCTAGCTGAGTGATAGTGATTGACCTTCAGTCTCCTCCAAGTGTACCACACTGGCTCTGAGACATAACAGCTATGTCTGTGAGTTCTTTTCAGTCCAAGTGATCAAAATAATGCAAGAACTTCATTGTGCTGCAGCCCTTTAGAGCAGTGTTTGGATTGCATGAAACAAAAGGTGTATTATATTCACAACAACATGTAATCACATTGACGCTTGTCAATGATGCAAAGCTCTCTAGGATAGCAAGCATAGCATTGGAAGATTTTGCTTGCCAAAGAGAATGAAATCTGGGACATCTTTGTCTTTATTGCTTTCTGGTATAGCTTTTTTTTGTATTCTGTGGATTATTCTGGACCAGGACCTAGGAGCAAAGTGGAAATCTAAGTTTTTTTGGCAGCCCAGGCATATCCTGCACTTTCGGCCTTACACTAGCCTGTACAAAATCATATTTAAGCAATACCACCACGTCATTGTTTAAAAAAATGAAGCTATATCAATTTTCACAAAGTGGAGTGTGCCATGTCAACCCACTGAGACTTACAGAGTTGTGACTGTGCTGTACTGTGCAGTTTATTAACTTTCCCTGTATTTTATATTGCAAGGGACTTCCACTTTGTGGGCATAGTCAGTGTAAATCTATTAATTCCAGTACTTAATCTGGTCAGAGCCAATATATTTTGTAGACAGTCTGTGTTAGAGCTTAATTCTTGTAATTATTTAGAGTGGTATAACTCATTGCAGGCAGTGTGTGCAAGTCATGTAGTTAATCTGGTTACAGCTCTCAGTGCGGTCTATACAAATCACACATCACACCATTTTAATTACATTGTCACTCTGCATTGCATACAGACTGTGAAAAATCTCAAGGTTATTTAAGTCTTAGTTAATGCTGACGAAAACCTTTCCCTTTCCCTTTCGGATGCAAGAAATCCAGTCACACCAAGCAGGTTAGTAAATGTCTTCTTTTTTTTTTTTTTTTTTTTCTTTTGGCAAATTAAATGAGGCATTGTCATCAGAAAGAAATACTTTCAAAGTGTGAATATAAACTTTACAGCTACAGGGATGAAAAAATCATATATCTAAAAATGATTTTGGAAAAAGTTCTGGTAAGGTGATTGGTGCTCACAGAATCTTTTCAGTTCGGATGCTAGCAGACGAGAATTAGAGAAACCCTGAAACATGAACTTCATGATCCTATCCATATGGTAGTGTTGTGAAGTCCACATAGGTCTCAGGGACTGGAAGATTCAGGGAGAATTTGGGAATTTTGCCTTTTGTGTGTGAGCAGGAATGAATACTCTGTGGATAGCATACAGAAACTTAGCATTGAGCTTTGATTTGGAAAACAAGCCCAAAACTAGATTATCTGTGCATGTTTCTGTAAGTTTCTGTATTCCTCATAGGTCAGTTGACCAGTTACGCATAGTTGCTTTGTTTTTACAAAAAACAAAAAGTGAAACATTCATTTTTCTAGTGTATCGTTCTTTTAATGTTGTCAGTTCAGAGATGTAAACTTGCATATTATGACATTATAGAATGTATCTACAAGGTAAGAAGTCAATAAGTTTTGAGCAACTTTGATAGAGCAAAATCTCTAAACTTTCTAGTTCCTATTTGGAACTGTATTGTGTATATCAAATTATTTAACAATAATAAAACAAAGATTTTACTTTCTTTTCACATTGTAGAGTAATAAAATCATAGAATCATTGTGATTGGAAAAGACCTTCAAGATCATTGAGTCCAGCTGTAAGCCATTCAACACCATGCGTGTGTCTACATGTTTCTTGAAGACTGGCAGGGACAGTGAGTACACCACTTCTCTCGGCAGCCTATTCCACTTCTCCACTCTTTCTGTGTAGAAATTCTTCCTAATGTCTAACCTGAACCTCCCTTGGTACAACTTGAAGAAATTTCCTCTTGTCCTATTAGTAGCTATTCTGGAGAAGAGATGGACCGCCTCACTACCTGCTTTCAGGTAGTTGTAGAGAGTGCTAAGGTCTCCCCTGAGCTTCCTCTTCTCCAGATTAAATAACCCCAGCACCCTCAGCCGCCCTGCATGAAGTCTGTGCTCCAGCCCCTTCACCACCTTTGTTGCCCTTCTTTGGACAAATTCCAGCACCTCAATATCTTTCTTGTAGAGAGGGGCCCAAAACTGAACACAGTATTCGAGGTGTGGCCTCACTAGCTCTGAGTACAGGGGAACGATCACTTCCCTCGTCCTGCTGGCTACACTGTTCTTGATACAAGCCAAGAGGCCTTTGGCCTTCTTGGCCACCTGGGCACACTGCTGGCTCATGTTCAGTCGCCTTCTGACCAACACCCCCAGATCCTTTTCTGCCAGGCAGCTCTCCAGCCACTCTGCTACAAGCCTGTAGCACTGGATAGAGTTGTTGTGACCAAAGAGCAGGACCTGGGACTTTCAGTAAAGCCATTGAACCACTTACGGTTAGTCTCAGCCCATCGATCCAGCCTGTCCAGATCCCTCTGCAGAGCTTTCCTACCTTCAAGCAGATCAACTCTTCCTCCCAGCTTGGTGTTGTCTGCAAACTTGCTGAGGGTGCACTGAATCCCCTCATCCATGTCATTGATAAAGATATTAAAGAGGACCGGCATTGTCTTTCAAGAATAGCTGACATTTCAGTGAGAGTTGAAAGGAAGATTTATAAAGACGTGGAAAAAAAATGTCAGCTCATAATGCCTTACCTGTTTGACTGTAGAAATCAATGGTTTGATTTGCGGATATTCATAATGTAACATCTATAGCCAAGAGTGATTTGCTTGTCTGTAGCGTGCAATATCGAAGGGCACCTCTTTGAAACCAGCCCTAGATATACAGTCCAGCATACTGATGTCAACCGAGGCCCCAGAGCAATCCAGGTAAGTCAGCAAAGCTCTGCCTCTCGTGGGGGTAATGAGTTTTGGCAGCGTGCTGCACTGGTGCAGCTGTGCTGCTCCTGGCACCATGGGTGGCTTTATCTCCACTGGCAGTGGAATCTCTGCTCCACGTGCTGCAGTGCTGTGGAAAGGCACACGTTGGTTCTGCACTTCAGCTTGAAAGTTGGAAGGCCATGGCCTTCCACAAGAACATAGGTCTCTCTTGTTTTACATCTGCATCATGTAAGAATCCTTCTTCAAATTGAATAGCGATTATTTAGGCACAGCGACTGTCATTCTGCTTTGCAGAGTTTTACCACCTGACTCGTTGGTGAGTCTTTCAGTTATCTAGGTAATAATGTTGACTGAAGGAGCTAAATGATTAGTTAAATGATTTAGGCTATTTGTAACTGGGATTGGTATTTCTAAGAGTAGAGCAGTGCTGTAATAATTTCTTAGAGACTGCTATGTTGGTGTGACTTTTGGAAAGGTTGTACTCTTTTCTGCTGGATGCATTGTGGGTGCATGCAATTTTCTTATACAGTAGAGGATGCTCTGAACAAACACCTACTCAATAGATGGCTTTTGTGTGTGTGTGTGTGTGTGTGTGAAATACTGTAATTTATATTCCTTGTATGGTTTGAGTCAATTAGTTCAAGTATTTTGCTCTGTTTATATAAAGAATACTATCCGGATAGAAATATAGATATTCTATAATATGCTGATTGCCAGCAGGTGTTTATGGGAAAAGAAAGCAGCCTGGGGAGCCAGTGTTTTTCTGAATCCCACCTCTGACAATTCAGATCTTTAAACAAGTATTGAGATTTAAGTGTTCACAAAGATGACAGTTATAGCTAGTGCAGGCCATATATGTTTTTGAACAGTGAGATTGAGGAAAGTTAAATTAATGACTTTAAAGTTGTTTGCAGAGCCACGTGTCAAGGACATATTGTATTCTGCATCCCCTGTGAATTACAGTCTTAATTGCTTGCTGTAGCAGATCTTCCTTGTCAAATTTTCTGTAGCAAAATCCTCAGAGTTCTTGAAATCCCTGTCCTCGATGTCTATTTGTTTATGGGAATTTTTAATGATCCATATTCATGATCCATATTAATTATCAACTCTATATGAGACCTCTCTGTGAAAGCTGTGTGTATATTACATTTCACTATATAAGGTAATGCAAAAAAAAAAAACAAACAAACACAAGAAAAACAGGAAAGAATAAAATAAACATAGCAATAGCTCCCTAGTAAGAAATACTAATAATAGAAAAATACCTATCCATCAATTTACATAGCTTTCATGCTTTCATGTGAAAAAGGGAAAAATTCATTTCCTTCAAATGATTGTTGCTTTAAATCCTGAGGTTCAAATGGCACTTGCAATAAAGCTACAGTTTGAAGAGAATTCAAATGAACTGAAACTGAAGAAAGTGTCTGTGGGAGACTGTGAAATAGAAACACTTTGCCCAGTGTTATTAGCAATCAAGAAGCACTAAAAGAGGATGTGGCTTATTTAGTTCCTTAAAAACAATCAATATGAAAAACCGCAATTGACAAATATTTTTACTAGTAATGAGGAGGACCACAGTGGGAGGAATGAGTGAGTATTTCTGGAAGCCTGACAAGAACTGATGTGTATTTGAAGGGAAGATGTAAGTATTTGGGTACAAGGAAATGTTTTGATAGGCATATCCTACATTCTAACTTCAAAAATGTTTCCACTGAATTGGATATAAAATACGAATCTATCAAACATGAAAACTTTAATTGCCTGGTGTCAGTAAAAACACATCATCATTACATCTCTGAATTGGAGTCCTAAGAGGATATTATCACGCATGCAAAAGTATATTTTTTGTACTCACAATCTATATCTACTGGTAGCAATCTGTTAAATGAAAAAGAAAAAAAAATGCTTAAAATTATCCAAATGTAACTGTTTTCAGTGTGTATATCAAAATATAGATAATGTTTTAATTGTCAATGTTTGAGCACTGAAATATCTCAAAGATACTTCTGAAATAAAAAATATAAACTTTCAGGCAGAAAGTAGAGGCTAAAATGAGGCCCGAAGCTGTTGAACTCATTCTATAGTTAAACAGCCAGCTACTTAAATAAAAAACAAAATAAAAGTAAGAAGGACAGTTTCATTGTGATATCTTGTTCTTTTCAACTTTTCCAGGAGGGCAGTATATTGCCTATAGTTTTCTATTGTGAAAGACCCTCTCTAGTCCAGTCATGGAAAATTTCTTCTTAAGGCACCATGGTGGAATCCTTGTGATAGCAGGAGCTGAGTGTTAAGGAATGGATGATTTTAGTGTTTAACAGTTGTTAATAACATTAGAAAGAAGGGACAACTGAAAGATTGTTTTTATCAATCAGTACATATTGCATGTTAAAACCTGGTGCATCAACAGGCTTGAGCGAGTATCAAGATGAAAGAAACTAAATCCTTTTCACTGTTAGAACTTACGTGAGCTGAGAGGTCAGCTAGTAAGCTACATGAAATATTAGAGATGCTGGCTGCTAAAGTAAGGAATGCTACCAGAATTAGGATTTTTTGAGACAGCAAGTCTGGGAGACAAGCAGAACTCAGGTTCAGAGCACTTGGTCATGTGTCTGTCATGAAAATAAAAAGATCTGCCTGCACTTAGATTGCCTCCTAGTATCTTCGCCCAGCCTCTTTCCTCCATCTGTCCTCCCCCCACTTCCCCAAGTTATATACTTTTTTGAAGTAATTTGTTACAAATGGCAACCGTGGCTTTAAAATAAAATGTCCAACATAATGAAAAGTTGGCAGGTGACAATGTCTGCTACAGACTACCACACAACTTTATAAATCTTCTCAGATTCACACATTGTAAATGTTGAGCTGTGGGACTAGTAAATTTTATGACTGCACATTTCCAGCTCATGAATTCATAACTAGACATTTGCAACTTGCAAATCTTATTTAAGAACTGTGACCTTAATGTGTAAAGACTTCATGCACTAAAATGATAGGAGGAAAACTTAGCTTCTTGCCACAGGGTCTAGTCTATTGTGCTTGGCTTAAAAATCTAAGAGCACAGAAGGGCATGTTATTGCTCAAGTTTCACTAGAATAAAATTGTCTGGCATTTATATATAACAAAAATTCAGATGATTGTAGTTTTAGACTAGAGATGGCTACTGCATATAGGCATAAGAGTACTGGCAATGTTAATATTTACTATGACTGCCTGGTAACCATGGCTAACCAATAAGGTACAAATTCATATGTTCAGTTATTTAAAAATTGGGTCTATGAGCATGGCAAAAATCTAGTAAGTTAATTATGTAAGGTTTATCAAAAACTATGTATTTATTTAAAACTTGAACCATTTTTACTTCGGTTGTGATATTTTGATAAGTTATAGTTTTACATATTTATTCAGAACATTTCATGTTGCACATGAGACTAAGATAGGCCAGATTGCCAGGAAACAAGCTAGTTCTGAAGGATTTCTAAGATAAGCATCAATAGTAAAGAATTTGTTATTCACCATTTTAAACAATCAAGTAATAAAAAAGCTGAATAAACAACCCCCTCAAAGCATAAACATGGAATATACTTTCTATCAGATTCGTGCCCCGTCTTTTTCATTTTCCAGAACCAAGTCATGAGTTCAAGATTTTATCCATGTCTTTGCTGCAGGATTTACTTTGACCTTGCAAATTTGCCTTTCGTTCCTAAAGTTACAGTAAACCAGTCTCTTCCTCAGTTTAGCCACAGGTGGACTGGAGTTTCCTTAGCCCATGAATCTGGGTCAACACTTGATGCCTATGTGTTTTCTGATGAATATGTTTTTTCCATCCTTTCATATAAGAAAATAAATCTGCACTGATAATATGTGAAAAATAATCGTATTAGGTGGTAGTGTCTATTCAACCCATACTGTTCCTTAAACAGAAAAAAAGTGAGGGAAATATAAAGGTATCAGATCTTTGGGTTTTCTGCAGCTGTAAAGTTTTCTATGGAGTTATATATCTGAACGTGAATATTAATTGCCATATCAAAGCCTTTTTTTTGTATTTGTCCAAATCTCTTGATTATGGGTTTTCAGATAAAAACGAGCGATAAGCAGATTTGAATCAAACTTGCATCAAACTCAAGATTTTTCTGGGGACTAATAGTTGAAGTTTAAATTGTAACTGATCTGTTACTGGAAATGTTATTAGTGTCTTGCATGAGGAATTTTTTTTTTTTTTTTTTTTTTTT
>VZSV01000039.1:398141-418961 GCA_013398735.1 Nothocercus julius | reverse complement strand
CAGTTCTCAAAAGAGAACTGTGCCCCATCATGCTCATGTTTCCAGCTGATGCCTCATCATGATGGAGTCTCTGTGCCCTGGAAATTCCTGTGTATTTAAGTTTTGCCATTCAAGTGGGGAAACTTACAGCATATGTATAGAAAGGGTTTTTTTTTTTTTTATGTTATGCCAGAGTGAGTAAAACAAAATAACATTTTGTCTATATGCCCAGTGCTCCCCAAATCAGGGACCCCAGCTGGAGACAAGAGGTGGATGTATTTTGTAAATATAATATAGATTTTCTAGGAAATTTCCACCATTTCCAGAAAAGCATCTGAAAATTAGTAGAAAATTAAGAGTTTTCTGTAGAACAGTAGAATTTGGGAAAAAAAAAAAAAAACAAAAACAGGAAAGATCTCATAGGATTTTGCTACTCTGTTTTGTTTGAAAAAGTAAGTTTAGATTTCAAGAGGTAATGTTCAGGTACTGAGTACTTTATCAGTGATTTGATTATTTGGTTGTTATTCACAACAAAAAGAAGAAAGTCAGTTAACAGTGTTGTTAGACACAAAAACATGGGGCAAGGTGCTAGCTTTGAAACACCATGAAACTGTGTCAAAAACTGACATAATGTTGGGTTTTTCTTTTTGGGGATAGTATTTCCATTCCACTAAAAACAGTGATTTCTTACACTTTGTGGTGATTTTATCTTACATTGCCTGTTTCTGTGGTTCTTGGGATTTTACTTTTTTGGCTTTTTGTTTTTGTTTGTTTATTTTTACCTGATTCAATTGCCTTTCAGTGTTCTATATTGAAGTAGAAATGCGAGGAAATTAGAGCTTTGTTTTCAAAATGGTTGTGTAGTCACTTCCCTCTCCACCCTAGACTTTGATGGGGTTGCTTATCCAACTTTTTTGAATGCCATCATCCTGCAAAACACTATTGAGATCAAATTCTTCTGAATGAAATAGCTTTTTTTTTTTTGAATTATGAATTTTATTTTAGTATATTTTATTTTTTATTTATTTTTTACTTGATTCTGCCCATGTTCAAAAATCTGATGGTCCCAAATCAGCAACATTTTAACATTTCACTTTTCACATGGAACATTTTGCCCAGTGATCTTTATAAATATTAATTTCTCAAACAGCTCAAAATCTGTATGAAATATGTATTATGCTATCCAGATGCTGCTGGTTTCAGACACTTATAAAAATCTAGTAAAGAGCATCCTCATGGAAACAGACACGAAAAAGATTAGTAGGACATTATACTGTTGTCAAGAAGAAAGCAATTATCTAGTAAAGGAAAATGATTTGATCTCACAACCTGTTGTTACCTATACCTAAAAGCTCTGTTTCCTGTGTGAAAATACAAGGAATTGTTAAGAGAAGTTACTTCTAGCATGTCTGTAGTCATTATAACAAAGGGATACCCACTTCCTTACTGCACACATAATACTGGCCAAATTACTCATCCAAATAAGATGCACGTGGGAAAGGTCATACCAAAAAAAAATGTTAAGATGAACAGATGGGTAAATTAAAACCCAGTAAGGTACAGAAATCTCCCCAGAGTCTTGCAGCAAATCAGTGACGAGAAAATGTCATGAGAAAGAACTGATTTCACAAAAACACATGCTTTGTTAGCCCGAATCTCAGAAAATGCAGTAATAAATAGAGGCTTCTTTGTTCTGTTGTTTCAGGAAACCTCTGTCCCTGAATCTTCCAATGACAAGCAGCTCTACCAAGCATCCAAAGCAAAACTAATGCAAATTAGTATTTTATAGAAAATCTGAGAGTCTGAACTATCAATTATTTTATTAAAAATATAAACTATGATTTGTTTTTAGTAAAAATTGGTAACAGCGTGCAAAGCCTGGAAAGTATTTCTGTTTCCCATTTTGTTATTTCATTGAGCTAGAAATTGTGTGGATGCCCAACTGTTTTGTTAATAACTATTTAACAATAGCAGCAGGAAATAGTGCTAGTATACTCACATTAGTATAATAATGTGGATATAAATTGTTTCATTTGCATAATAAAGTCCTTCAGGTGCATTAATTAAAGACATGCTAATGACTTACCTTCATCTCATGGAAGAAGTGGACTCAATGCTCGATTTAAATGTATATGTGCACAAATAATTCATAACGAAATACTGAATCCCATGTTTAAGTAATGCCACACTGGAGACTCTCAAAATTTGGAGAATTCACATTTGGAGCTACTGATCCATCCTTAATTCATATGAACACAACAATTGTGGCTTTGGTTGAAGCTTCGAAGTAGTCCTGAAATGAAAGTATTAGCCTTATATTATCAAAACAAACCATTATCAGATTTTTGTTAAGTAAATTTATTAGCTATAAAAACCTTGTCAGTTAAATAAATATGAATTACAACCAAGCTAGTTGAATAAATATGCTTTATCTAGAAATTTAGTCTTAAAGATGCACCCAAATGTTGGACCTGTAACTCTGAGCAGTCCTATTAGATAAGTGAATTATTTACAGTGGTAAATGAACTCATCTAGTCCAAAGTCAATGGGATTCCTCCATAGGCAATGATGGGCCCTATATTAGAGCTGTCCTCAGCTTAATAAAATTAATCATTTTCTTAAACCATGAGTTAAAATTTCATATCCCAGGAGGGTTGGATGAAAGCTAGGTTTGGATTTTGTTTTCCTCCTTAGACAGCCAACACTCTTCCAGGACACAATGCTTTCTTTAGAATTAAATTTAAATGTTATATAGAAAGTAGGAAGAGTGACATTATATAAGTCAGTTGTGAAAATTAACTAAGCTCTATTGACTTGAAATGCTCACTCCTTTCTTTGGCATATAAAAATTTGTGTGAGAAATCTCTGTTGGGGAAAATTAGTAAATATTTGGCATGAAAATTCTTTATACTCTTAGGTGACTAAAATAATAATTAAAAGATAATTTTAATAGAGGGAGACTACACTAGTCCTATATCTGATTACCTAATTTTCAGCCTTCTCTTCTTTATAAGTATGCACACCAGCTCACTCGTTTCCATCAGTCTGATTCTGCTTCCTCAAAGAATTGAGTTGTGTTTATCTGCTTGTTTCTTAATTATTCTTTATTATCAAGATACTTCATTTTTAATAACTTACTCTCCTTTGTAATTAGATTATCTCTTGGATTACACTGGAGTTCTCCTTTGAGCATTCTTTTTTATTATTTTTATTATTTAATTTCCTTGTATAATTAAAGATGTCTATGTTGAATTACGTAATTTCAGTCTTTGCTAGCAGCAGCTGATGCCTGAGATGTTGGTATTCTGGTTTTGACTTGGGACTTTGATTCTCGTCTTACAAAAATAAATATTGTGAGATATGCCAGTTGATATAATCAGGAAAGATATGAAAGTAATCTCTTTAATATTCCTTGCTAGTATACAGTGTCTAATGCTGCATGGATAAATTACCAGCCTTCTCATTCTTTCCCCAATGCTGTTTCAGGTTTTTCGTTTCAAGGCTATTAGGGCTATTTCCTTCATGAAATTGCAAAATTTAGATTCAGAAAATATGCTGTCAACTAGACTTGTTTGGACAGACTTTTGATTTCTTTGATGTAAATGTTTTTACTTGCAAAAGAAGCTTCATATTCAAATGGTGTAAATCCATTGTCCTCAGCGGAGTTACAGGATGGGAATTAAGATAGCAACATGTTCACACCTACTGCCCTGTTAATATTACCAACATTCCTAAGACAATACATCTAAATAAGGACTGCATATTTTTATATAAAAATATGCATTGCTTCTGTTTCAGTATTCCATTGCCTCCTTTCTTCAGATCCATTGATTAATAACTGCTAATAAAATACATTACTTTTGCAAACCATGCCTTACCACTGTCTTTAGACAAAGATTAAGAAGCATCACGTCTGCTCTGGTACATTCACATGTCCTCTGCATAGATTTGAGTCTCTGTGTTGTCAGACCAGTTTCAACAAAGCTAGCAGTTTTATGACATTTATATTATCTTATCTTATAGATAAACAACATTCAGCTGTATATTTGCTATATGATGTTATCATAAAACACGAGACAAAAATGTTCGCCTTTGAAGTATTTGCAGTTCCAAATTTTTACTACGCATTATTGATGCTTTCTGTTTTCAGAACAAAAAGGTAGTTGACTGGCTGGTCATTTCTGAGAAGAAAAGAAATGGAGACAGTAATTTGCCTTTGTAGACACAACAATGATATGTTCTGCAAATTTTCCAGAAAAATCTGACAGTCACAGTTCAAAACTGAAACACTAAAATTATTAATTAAATGCTGTGAATAAAAAGCAAACAAACAAAAGACCTATTGCAATTTTTCATGTAAATTTAAGATCAGTTATTGCTGTACTTGTTAAAGAAACTTCCAGTCACTTCCAGATGCATGAATGGTATGTAGTATTTTCTGTTCTTAGAGGACATTAGCGGCATTCATCTGAAAAAGTGATTTAAAACTTAAGGATTTGATAACAATTACAGTGTTACTCTTACAGAGCTAACATTTCAAAATCTCTAAAATCTTCAACAGTTACGCAAGAGACATTACTTCAGTCTAATATATGATTAATTGAATATTGCTGAATAAGCACATGGAAAACGGTGAAATACTTTTGACATTATTTGAAATCATCTGCTTACTGAAGTCAGATAATCTTATTTTGCTTGGACTCTATGTTTGTTTAGATATGAAATCTGTTGCCAGAAGCAGCAAGTTGATCTGGTGTTATGGCATGGCATTCTACTGATCTGTGCAAGGTGTGTTGTTGAGAATTTTAGCTTACCTCAGTTAGGAACCATTAGCATCCCAATTGCTGATGTTGTAGGCATTCTCAATGGAGGCTAAAGGCTTGTGTGTCACTAGGGCTGTTTTCTGATTATGAGCCTATGTTGCTATGACAGTACAAAAAACAAATAAAAAAAGCAAAAATAAAACAAACCAAGCCAAAAAACTGTAAAAAGATTATCATCCAAGATCAGTGAATTTAGCACTTGTCATATATGCATACATGACAAGCAAAAAAAGCAAAGCAAACAGCAATCCCTCTCCCCCCCCAAAAAAAAAAAAAGATTGTCACATAAAGAAAATCACAAAGTTAGAGGGATTTATTTTCTTAGAAAGTTTCTACATTATAGCAGACTCAACTAGTAGTGTTTTCTAAAATTAACTGAAAATTGCAGCCAGGAAATCTGAATAATTACCAGCAATGTTAATCTTGTTTTCCACTAGTTCACAGCTTTCGCAGTCAGGCTAGACATGTCCAGAACAAAATGATTGTATGTTTTAAATATATGCATGTGATCAAAAGACTTCCTGGAGTATGAAAAAAAATAAGGGAAGGCTTTTTCTTATGGGCTAAAGTGGACAAGATAACTTGTGAGTCTACATTAGTTTTCTGATGAAGGCATATATGTTTGTTTACCATCAACACTGATCTCAAAAAAAATATTTTATTGTTTTTTTTTTTTTTTCTGCTAGATACACAGAATTATTGCTGAGAGGAGCTAACTTATCTGTGCAGATAATTGCTTCAACAACATTGTTTGAGTAAAAAAATGAAAGATGAAATTCTAATTTCATCAAAGTCAATGTTGTCCTCTTACTCAAACGTATTTGATGGAGATAATATTGTTGGTCAGTGTCTGAGTAGGGATGACGGCAGAGGAAACAGACAACATGCATCTGGGAATTTCCATGGGTTGAATGCGCTGCATTTTTTTTTATTTTTTTTGCCAAGGAGTGTTGATTTTTGTTTTTCTTTGGTTGTTTTTTTTATTTGTTTTTTTAAGAGGATGGGGATGAGGATATTCAGATGTAATATGTTGCATCTCTGATGGTTTCTATTCCACAAATGAACAAATGCAAAAAATAAATATGAATGAAATGAGCAAAAATGTCTGATTTATTTATAAATTTTGTGCCATATATATATTAACTCTGCTCATATCTGCAGATTGTTTGGCTCTTTTAAGAGCAGACTCTTATTTTTTCTTTGTTTTATCTGTAACTCCTTCGGCATAGTTTGAGACGTCTGTGAATAGCCATAGTAATCATTGCTAGACTAGTGAAAACTTCTGTTTTTACGATCATTTATAAAAAAAAAAATAAGTGAACATGTTTAAATTCTCAAGACAGACAACTACCTAATTCATTTTTATACTTGCATGGATATGCATAGCTAGGGCAGTTATTACATTACAAATAAAGCTTTACTGTTTTATTTTTGTATTTTTTTAGACATATTAGACATCAGTAGCTTTACTCTTATGTTCCAAGTCACAACAACAGTAAAATCGCCATCATTTTGTCTAATGAAATGTGAGTACATTGTACTCTTTCATTTTGCTAAATATTAAATAAGCCCTTGTGTTTGACTTACATGTGGGAGAGAGACATTCAAATAATGTGCAATTCACAATGCAGAGAAGAAAGTTGTTGCTTGGATGCTCAAGAAATCAGAGTTACAAGAGCAATCTTGACATTTCTGGTCAGGAAATGGAGGACTTGCATATTGGGCTAGAAGGAAGATTGTCTTAACCAGTATCATCATCCTCATTGCTCTTATGTGATGTAAGCACCAACTGAGAAAGGAATCCCTGTAAACAATATACCTTTAACATAAGTAAGGACTATAGTGCGAGAGTATACAGATTAGAAAGGCAATCTGACAATAGACATTGAATTCTTAATGGGGCTTTCTTCAGAAAACTTCTGTATAATACAATACTGCGTAATGCAAATACACTGTTTTTTAATCTATGTACTGAATTTGTCAATTTAGTAAAAATGGAATGCAAAAGATGTGCATCTGTTTTTTCCGCCTTGGGCTATAGATAATCCCAGCCTGGTCTATACGCTGAAGCTTTGTGTCTTGAGCCTGTATAGAAACAGACACTTTGGGAATGGTAGGGAGGACAGTGGGTGGAGCTCCCACCTGGCCTAACAGCCTTGACCTACTTTCAAGGTTATTCTGTTAGAAGCAAGGGTACAGTATAGGTCTCCTTGAGGAGTACAGGTCAAGGTGCTCAGTGGAGCAGCAGAAATGTTCAGTAATTTTTTAAGGTTGTGTCTTGATAAACGTGATTTGTTTTTCAGTTATTGCTTGCTTCAGACACAGCACCTGCCCTAAAATTTAAGTCACTGCTGCTCTTTTATCTTTGTGTTTCACACTGACTGCTGGCCTAAGGCTTTTTAAGCAAAGTCTAATCCCCATGGAGGAAAGCCATCTGGTTCCCATTTGTTTCTTTTCTGTAAAACATAGCTTAATCGTATTGATTAGATCTTGCTGTAGTGTTTCTATTTCACATTTTTATAAAACGAACAGGCAAGACAATGTTGCATGCATGGGTTTTTATATACCACCAATGAATATGCAATCACACAGATGACCTCAATCTCCATTAAACAAGTAGTCTGTGTGAATCCCAAAGGCAAGTTCAAGTCTTTTGATCGTCAACGATTCTGCTTGTTACAGCCTGAAGCACCATGACTTAGGTGCAGCTTCCTAGCAGAATTGTTTTGCACAACCCGGGATGAATTTTAGCACTTTTTCTATATTATTAATAATACAGGCTTATTAAACCCAGTAGGGTTGATGAAAGAACATTAAGCTTACATCTTTTGCTACATAGCACAAGTTTCGTTTGTAAAGATGACAAGAGTGTGAACATAAGAAACAATGGACAAAGATTAACAAAGATTTCTAAGGATAATAAGTAAATATTTTGGAGGTATAATGACCAGAAACTGATTCTTAATGGAAAAATAAGTGTATACAAAAGATTATAAAAATACTATTAGTGATGACAGAAAATGATATGGGAACTAGCAACATGGTAACAATCTTTGCTAATTCAAAAAACATAATTCATAGTCTCTACATACTCCACTTGAGATCATGCATTGGGTTATTGGGATATTAAATAGATATGAAAATTTTAATATGAGGAGGAAGAATGTTAATTAATAATTCTTTACTTCTCGGCTTGGCCATGCTTTTTCTGCTTTTTCTGGATTTTCTAATTTCAAATAACCTCCTATCTTTCAGATATATCCCTGCTGTTGTCTCACTTCTGGCAAATGAGCACAAAGAAGAATTTTTTTTTTCCCCTTCTCTTTATCTGCTTTTTCTTTTCCCTGTGATTATGGTAGACAGTTATACCCTGAATCAAGCTTTTCTTTCCCTGTATGGAAGCTGCGCATCTTTCTGTCATTCTTTTTCTACGTTTCTGAAATCTCTCCTTACCACCATACTTCACCATTCTATTTCACAATAGCTACTGTAAAACTTTGCTCCTGTCTTCAGACTAGCTTCCAGCAGCCAAAAGCATTTTCCTGGCTCCAGTATATAACTCAAAGTTATAAAAACATGATGGGAGAAAAAGCTATCCAACACTGTTAATTCAGCCAATAGGGACAAAATCATGTCTCTGTTGTATGTGTGTGTATTGCATTGTATTGTAATGTACCTAACAATGGGTATTGTTCAGCAGTATTGAACAGAATGATGAGCAAGAACTTTCTGCCTCTCAGGTCTACAGTCCTGTCTGGGGCTTTAGAGGGGATTTATCTCAAGATAACTTCAGACAGGTGTGTTTTAAGTAGAGAACTTCAGAGATTTACCTACTTCAGCTTCTTGTTTAAAGTGAGCTATTTAGTTGCTTTTTAATTACTCCCAGTAACATATCTTGGAGGAAGAAGGATAGCTTACATTTCAAAACTTCAGGAAATCTATCAGCAACCACTTTTCCTAGAAATTTGATCAAGTAGATTTTTTTTTTTAGAAAGTATTTTACTTAGGTCTGCTTATCAAAAAGAAGAAGGAGATATGATTTTTATCTCAGTGAATCAGCTGATACACAAAAAAGAATATTTTGAAGATTGCTCTTCAGTTCTGCAGAAGATCTGTGTTTCCTACACAGAATTTTTCAGAGCAAAGCCTTTCCTGAATATGCAGTTCTGCAGTAATGAACTTGCAGTGTACACAGCAGTATAAAACTTGGTGGTATGCAAATATACTTGCACACCTAAACTAGCCTGGCAGTGAGTGAGTTTGTTCAAGCCAGTTTACCTTATTTTTCTACAGGCCTAGCTGATCTGATCATGTGCCTGTTTATAACGCCCATTAAACAGCTTCCCTACTGCTCTGCATTGTGCTATACAATGTACATTTCTTTAATTTCTGGCTGTTTTTTGTAACAGATTTTATTTTTAACAAAATTTTATTTTGTTAAAAAAGAGAAGATTGAAAGATGGAAATGTTTAAGCCTCAAACTGTAAGATGTTTCCAACTCTCTTATCATTTTCTGTGACCATCCTTCCTTTTCCAGTGTTAATTTAAGAGGGTGGAGAGCCCAATGGGATATATGACTCTTCCAGACTGATACCAATAATGGTTCAGTGGTAGATAAAAGTCATTCCTCTGCTCATAAGAAGCACCCCTTGCCTTTAATTGTACAAAACTTGCATGGTTTCAAGTTGCATCCAGCTGCACCAGTTAGTGTAGGCACCAGAACCTTTACCATGATGTCTTCTTCTGAAATCCTATGTCTCTTTCTGGAAAGAACTGGAATAAAGCTGCTTAGTGGGATTTGCTCCATCTGCAGATACTTATATATTATTATTCATTTACAATCTTTTACCTTCCACATTGCATGCTCTGTTGACTTACAGTGTGCTAATTGACCCTTCCTCATATTTTGCAGAGCTATACCTTAAAACTATCAGAGCAATGCCTTAATACCCAAGAGTGTTTGAAATATTAATTCAGCATTAAAGGCTGTTCATTTTTTCATATGAATATTTGAGTGCAGTTGAAAACCTGATTAATGGAAAGAAGAAAGACTCTGGGCAAAGATAACCTGTCCAAGGTCATGAAGTGAATCATTAGCAATTTCCATACTATCCTAGCTGAGAACTGATTTAAAAAAAAAAAAAAAAAAAAGAACTATTTTGCTCTTCAGTCAACCAGTTTCTATGTCAGTCTTGAAGTCTGCCTAAAGGCCACTTAAGGATTAGGGAGAGCTACTTTAAGTTGCTTGACACAACAGTAATTCAATTCCTAACTGTACTTATAGAAGTTTCATAATTTTGTCCTGCATTTGTGCACCTAACTTATGGCTGGCTGTTCCCCTTGAATCTGCTCAAAACTCTCACTGGAGAATGACACAAAAACAGTATGCTGAACAGAGGCACAAAAATGTCTGTAGGTAGACAGATCATAGACATAAAAAGAGAGAAGGAAGTGCTTTAAAATCTATCTCTCTTCAGAGCTCAGGTGCCCTCCTAAGGCAATATGATGCTACTATACTCCATTTGAAGTACATGTCCAGATTTTTCTGTTGCAAAATTTGTTTCAAGGCAGAAAGAGGGAATTCCTCTTTTTTGCTGAAGGTAGTTCTTCAGCTGCTCTATTCCTCTTCCTGGAAAGCGCTATCAGACAATAAGCTTGGCATCATCTCCCATAGAAAATTATTCTATTTTAACAGAAAATAGTACTTAAGATCTGGGCCAAAGTGAATGAATGTTGACCTCCAGAGATAAGAGGAAAGAGTACAACAGTTTCAAAGATCTCATTTTTAGACTCAAGATGCCTGTACTCCACCTGTCACCCATGTTTTTAATCTGTAAATCACCATATATCACAAATAATGGCATTGCCATAACCTTGCAGAGCTAATGAAAAGCCTTAAATGTATGTAAGATATTTAGGTGAATAGTTGAAGTGGGTTTCTTTTTTTTTTTTTTTTTTTTATTTTATTGCTAGGAATGTTTCATATTTTCTCTGGAATTGTAGATGTCACTTTAGTTATTCAGAGCCTCAGTTTTATTCTGTCTCCAAAAAGGGGAAAATTGTACCTAATTTGGGGAAGTACTCACTTTTTTTATGGGTTGAAAAGTGCATTGAAATCCTTGAATGGAAAACATCACTAACACAGAAAGTACTTATTTAACTATCTCCTGGAATTAAATATGTGTTTACTTTATATTGCAGACATCCAAACTATTTGATGAAAGAGCATTGAACATTCAGTGTTAGAAGGATGTTGAAAGACAGAAAACAGCTCTTGCCAAGGAAATGAGGTTCCCTGCAGATGCAGAGACATGTAAACTCCAAACCTGCTGCAGGTAGGGAGTATTGTTTAGGCAGAATTCTGATCCACATAAGGATTTAATTTAAATCCACCCATTTCACTTTCCTGACTGAAATCCTAGATGAGTGCTTGCCCTTAGTGCCATTTTTTGTAAGTTTATCTTTTGAAAGAAAAATTACAAAACACCAGGGAAAATGACAGGAAAAATAGAAGTTCTCATATTCCATACCATTTTAAAAAAAGAAAAGTCTTGTCATAAAGAAGTCCACAAAACACCATGGGTGGAAATTAAATAGATAAACAGTAATCCCTCAGCATTTTAAATATTTTATAAAGAAATATAATTTGTATTCTGACACATAAAACTATATCATCAGAGCAAAACTACATGAATGTTTATTAAAAAAATCGTATCAGAAAAAAATGTGATTATTCATAACAGGATGCAATATAACTAGTTATCATCTAGAAAAAGCTTCCACATTTTCATCAATAGACAAATCTTATTATTCCTTAGAATGAGACAATAAAAAGCTATAGCATTATCACCATCACAATAATAAAGTCCTTAAATAACCTTAATTTTGCAGGAAACAGAAAGAGAAGTGTGAAAGCATGGTAAGCAAAGCTTATTGTGATGTGCTCTTCTTTCCACAAAATATCTTACTTATGAGAGGACCTGGCTCAATAGACACTGCTGAGGACAAGGAACTTCATGACACTGCTACACTTTGGAAGTGGGAAGTAGACAGGTAGTTAAATTTCACCCCTCCTTCAAAGAGAATGAGGGTTTTTTTCTGCTTGCTTTGCCAATGCATGTTATGCTATTGAAGTTTAGTTCCTCTGTGGACCAGGATCAGGAGAAGAAGCCACAAATGGACCCCACCTTCTCCATGTGGTGATGGAGAAGCTCCCAACAGCAGAGCTGCTGGCTTGGGAACACCAGTAGTACAAGCCCTTGAGGCAAAATCCGTTTCTCACTCTACTATGGCTGCTTTGTCAATTGCAGAAATGAGGATCAGAGTCTTAAGCTTTAATTCTCTGTGTCCATCACTGTCTCAGTGCTTATCACTCATTTTTTTATCAATAAATTTATGCTTGAATTTGAAATAGTGTATTACTATAATTACCTCTGAGTTTGTGCTGTACCCAGCACAAGTAGAACCCAATTCTCAGTGAAATGTGGGAGTTAGTTAATAAAATGTTAATAATGTATTGCTCTGAGTTTATTATTACAAAAAGTAACAAATAAAAATAAAATATGCAATAAATTATATAAATTTATACATACATAAAATATGCAGAATATATAAAACCGTAAGAATAGAAATTTGTAAAAATATAATGTAAATGTAATGTTTATAAAAATAAGAAGAAAATAGAGAAATATTTATTACATGTAATAACTATCAGAAGGATCATACTGCTAAGTTGAAATCAAAAGGAGCTCCTCTTTCCTATGAATAGTTTTCCATTTCCTGTTTCTTCAAAGAAGATGCTAAGCTTATATTTTAGTCTAGTTGAAGGATTCAAACTGATTTAGAAGAGATTTGCTTTAAAGCAAGCAGACAGTGTGTATATTATGAGTTCTGTATTTTTTTCCAAGTCCTATCCTGCACAGCAGATACTCATCAATCATATTGGGAAGCTGACTTATATTCTCCACACTTCACCACTAACTGGATTACAGAGCTGAAAATCTTACTCAAAGTTTAAAATGTGATAAAAGTAATCAAATTGTTCTAGTCAAATTCTAACTGTGGTGAATAAATGGCACTAATTACCTTTTCTTATTATGCTACAAATGTAGTTTACTCCATCTTTATTCATGAAGTAGTATCATATAGCCCACCAAGGGGACTGCAGAAGTATGTAATATTGGCATATTTTTTTCTCATTCTTGTTTTCCCTCTACATCAGTATTCTGGAGGTGCAGTTTTAGACTGCACTGTATTGCTATGGAGGACTTTCTCCTGTCTGGCTATAATTATTACATGCTGCAGTTTTCTGAAGTTGAACTTACAGGAGAAAAATCTCAAAGAACTTCAATAATAAAAATTAGAGGCAAGTTTAGTGAGGATGATTAGTTTTGTTTTTTCCTTAACCAACATCTTTAGATAAATGTTGGCAACATTCATAAGGTAGAGGTAATAGATCTGAATCTGGACTAAGGCTGTTGCAGTCATTGTGAAAATATGCTTACCTTAATAAGGTTACGTTTACTTTGTGTAGGAGTTATCAAGCTAGTAATAATGATTTCAATCCAATAGTTCACAGACAGCAGTATATCTCTCGCTGAAATGCTAGTCTGTGAAGTAATTCTGTCAACAGGTAGTTTATTTTTTGCCTGGCCTGTGGCTGAAATGCTGAGCTTTTTTAGGACTACAAAACAAACGAGGAAAAAGCTTTCTGACTGTTTCTTTCTTCTGTTTGGAAAACCTTGCTTTCCTAGGAAAAGCTTCCAGATGTCAATGTCTTGAAAAATCATGGTCTTTCTTGCAGCTGAAGTATTTGTTAAAGAAAACTGACAGAAGGACACATCTTCTAAGCAGTATGAGTACCAGCTAAGATTCCAGAAAATTATTTTATCTGATCTTTTTGCAGCATTCAGAGGTATCAAGGTTCTATATTTTAAAAGCACTTCTTCAACTATTTTTCTAGAAGATCTGGGGAGAAGATGGGAAAGGATGACATGAAGGATTCTGGTACTTCTGCACACTGCAGAAAAGGAGGCCAAATTCCTGCTTATGGCTCCTGCATATATTGCAATTATTACTAGAATAATCCCTCACGTAGCAAGGTTAGGAAAAACAACTTTCTGAAAGGATATTGCTTCCAAGTATTCTATCCTTGTAATTTCAGCGGCACTAAGGCACAAAGGGTAAGTGATTCAGAGGATTTTGTGCTTTAACTTTTCTCCCATGGTCTCAAAGGAAGCAGGCAGCTTTAGCAGGGAAATTCATAAAATCTGCAAGGTCAGCTTATTAGGTTCATTCAAAACTTGATTTTCAGATAGTAGGCAACTGCTGGCAAGAGGCTAATAAACCCCTGTGTTCCTCCATTTGTCTTTAGGTGCTAACTACCAAGTACACAGGATGGAAGGATGGAAACATCCTTCAAGCTACCATTAGCCCCTTCCCAGATGACTGTTCATCTCTTACATCACAGGACTGCCATTTATTCTTGCTTTGCCTAATGAGTAAAGGGAAAATGAAATCAGTCCAAATTTCAGATGAAAACACACTTTTACATTAATATCTAAGCAATGGAACTGACAAATAGATTACTCTTGAAAGAGTAAATGATTTAAACATTAGGAAACAAAAGGAAAAAGGAAACAAAATAACACCAAAAGTTTCACTAGAACTTTATGACTTGCACCTAAATTTAAGTTATGAATGTGACTCCATTTCTGAGTGATATCATCCAAGCTGCTGTTTTTGTACTGGTAAACTTAGTAAAGAAATGGCAAACAAGGAGGAAAATGTATGAGTGTCAATGCTTATCTGCATGACAATTACCTACTTGTCACATGGGGCCTTGGGTCTAGTTAGACTGTTGTCTTACCAGTCTTACCAACTCTCTCTGGAGATTTCTCCCAAGTTTTGGTGGCTTGGAGCCTCAGAAGAGTCCAGCTATTAACAGACTTTGCTGTGTTGTGTTACTGGTATATTTTCACCTCATGAGCCTTGTGACAATGCTGAAAAGAGAAATAAGTTTCCTTGCAGTTTGGAGAAGATGTGGATAAGAGCTTCAGAGCAGAACTGTGATGGAAAATACACTCATGAAATATGAGGTCTCAGTTCCCTCTGATATTACCTTCTACCTGAAGACAAGAACCTGGCCAGGCTGCAGCAGAAATGACTGAAAGAAATACTCTCGCATTCGCCTGGGGGTCTCTAAGTGCTTGATTCAGTGTTACCTTTGCTCATAATAGCTCCATAAAACAAAGAATGTTTTTGAGAACACCATCTTACATTTCTTTACAAACTTAATGTAGAATTACAGCAAACACCACTGAGAGGCAAAATGATATATTTAAAATATATTTTCATAATAGCTGGGAATGGAACTAGATTTATCCTGTGCAGTCATCCCTTCGGTTCCTAATGAGAATGCTAATCCATGTATTTTTCATGTGTTATATACTAACTGCACATGGTGCAATATCTAGATTTTATTGATTTCATACAAAGGAACAGAGAGGCAGAACGATTATTTGTCATGTAAGATTGAGTCTATCAATTAATAACACTAATATTATGTTAGAGGTAGGTGAGTAGAAAGGTGGATTGTGACTCTGAAGTGAAAGAAACATTTCTCCAAGGACAAAAGACTTTGCAGTTGTTAGGATAAATGGAAATGCAATTTTGCATGAAACAGTAAAGATAGCCATGCTTGACATCAGACTTACTGTTGTTCATATAAGTAATCTTAATTGCTTAAAAAATGTTTGCCATTTTAGGGCTGCATTAAAATAGTATTATTTGAAACAATTCTAGTATAGATTCTCATCATGCATAGCTTCTTGGACTGCTGCCATTGCTAGTATTTGGGAAAATATAAAAAATAATAGAGAAGAAACCATTGACAAAAAAAAAAAAAAAAAAAGGTTTTGTAGAGTGTTAGCCATCCTACTTGAAAGATATTGTCTGAATGCCAGAGCAAAATGGTGTCACTTTCTCAGACTGAGTAATCATTGAATATATGGAGTCTCCATTAAAAACAACAAAAACCCTTCTAATGTTATCTCTCATGTTTTTGTTTTCTTGAGGAACCAATGTAAGGTTCAACTGAAGATGAAATATTCTTCCCTGTGGCCTTCTGTTTCCACAGAAATATTTACAGATCTAATACACAACTGCAACATAGTATGTTATTATATACATATAGTATTAAAAAAAAATTACAATATAATCTTTTGTACTGTGACTTTGTGCCTGCTAGTATGAATCTTCATTTTTGTGAAATATCACTGCATCTACAAGCTTAACATTAAAAAATGAATATGCTCTACATTCTAATTGTTCAGCTCATATTAAATTGCACAGTACCAGAGTTGCTTCCACTTAGTCTTGATGGCTTGGTAATGAAAGGTTACTATAATTTTTTCTCATCTACGGAAGAATTTCAGTGTTGCAGTATATATTTCACTGTGAATCTATATAGCAATAGTGAGGATACTCACAGCATGTTTATCTTCATGTTACAAAGTTTAAAAGATCTTGTAATATTTTTCATGTTTTAAACAGCTTTTTTTTTTTCTTGTATATTAGGTGAGCATTATATAGCAGCTTAGGGTTACTTATGTTCTTTAAGAACAGTTAAGATAGGTTGATGGATTTTGTAACTGCAGTAGTTTTTCAGTGAATGGTCAGTACTTATATTTCTGTCACAGTGTCCTAAATGTTTCTATGATATCGTTTTAAAAATCAGATACATATAATATGTTTTTTATTTGCTAAATGTTATGACTTGTTTAAAGGGAAATTACTACAAAGAGTTGATGTTATTAGTTGATCATAAATGATAGCACATCTGAAAATATAACAATACAGGAAAATACAGGATGTCGCTCAGTGATAAACATTAGTTTTCACAATGTGACTTTCTGTTTTGATTTTAAGAAAAGTACTTAATAGAGCTAGACTGAACCCCTTACTCTTCAAAAAGTTGACTATAGAAAAAATCATAAAGATTACTGTGGAGGCTTGAAAATTGGATAAAAAAGCTACATAAGGTGCATTTGTATGAAAGATATTTTGTACTGAGAGAGCGAAAAGAGAAAGTCTGCAATTCCAACAGCTACATAATATACTGCGGGCTGGTGTCATTTTAAAATCATAGTTTTATCAATTTCTGAGAATATTTAATATTCATTCTGTATTTATATAAATACAGAAGACAAAATAGTATTTTCCCTACTGTAAATGGAGTTGCAGAAATTTTCGAATATATTGATGTTGTCGTGACTGTGCTTAAAATCACAAATGATTTCATTGTAAAGGGTTTCATATTGTTGAAAATGTTATATATAATGTACTAAGTTAATTATAATTATATTGTTATTATATACATTTTATTATTGTGATGTTTATTAAATAAGTGCCATTTCCAATTTTAAAGCTTATGGTAACTTGTTTAAAGGGAAATTATGATATATGGTATCATAACAACATACACGTATGATAATAGTAGGTGTATGTTACAGGAAATCATATATTCCACCCTTAAAGATAAAACTTTGTTCAGGTCATTGTCACTTAATTTGATTCAAGGAATCACAGAGTCACAGAATGGTAGGGGTTGCAAGGAACCTCTAGAGATCATCTAATCCAACCCCCATGCTCCAGCAGGGACACCCAGAGCATGTAGACAAGGGTCTCATTCAGGTGGGTTTTGCAGATCTCCAGAGAAGGAGACTCCACAGCCTCTCCGGGCAGCCTGTGCCAGGGCTCTGTCACCCTCACAGGAAAGAAGTTCTTCCTCACATGGAGATGGAGCTTCCTGTGTTTCAACTTGCACCCATTACCCCTTGTCCTGTCACTGGCCACCACCGAGAAGAGTTTTGCCACATCTTCTTTACAGTCTCCCCTCAGGTATTTTACATCTTGATCTGATCCACTCTTAATCTTCTCTTCTCTAGGCTAAACAGCCCCAGCACGCTTAGTCTTTCCGCATACGGTAGATGCTCCAGTCCCTTAATCATCTTCATCACCCTACGCTGGACCCTGTCTAGAAATTCCATGTCCCTCTTGTACTGGGGAGCCCAGAAGTGCCCGCAGTACTCCGGGTTCTGGCCTCACCAGAGCTGAGTAGAGGGGAGGATCACTTCCCTCGACCTGCTGGCAACGCTCCTCCTCATGCAGGCCATGACTCCTAATGCAGGCCATAGAATGTGGTCATACTGCTAGCACCATCCATTGTAAATGAAGAAATTTGAATATCAAGCAACATTTTGAATTGTGAAACAGCAAAAATCCAGAGCTGAAATTATATATGAAAAAAATAAGGACAGTGTAAGGAAAAGAAAGGGATCTATCTCCATCTCACTCAGTCAGATTCCTCACCAGCTGAAAGGTTTCTGCTGAATGCTCCATTTGAAAGAAATATTTTTAAAAGATCAGGAACTAGGAAGACAGTGCTCTATACAAAAATCAGAAGAACTCTTTTTGTATGAAGAACTAAACCTGAGAGTATCTGTAGCCTGAAATGTTAAGAAAATACATAAAAATGCATGTGAAAACAGTTTGTGATTATATCATTTAAAGAAAGCAGAAAAAAGTCAAATATCAGAATAAATTTCTTCTCAGATTTAAAGCTATTCCTTGCAAAAATTAGCTGATTTTAAACACAAAAAATATGATAAATATCATTCCTGTTTGAAGCAGTCTTGTATTAAAACCCAAAATCAAAGTGGCTCTACTTTTCATATTGATTTCAGCTATATTCATCTTTTCATATACTTCAATATTTTCAAATATATATTAAACTCTTTATTTAAACTCTTCTTCGCTGAATGAGGATACTTCTCTATTATGTGCCTCCTTCAATGGAAGAAGCTTTCTTTCATTTTTCTTTCATTATCAACAGTCAGAGATATACCATGCATGTCAAACTGGGATTTCACAGCTGACTTTGGTTTTTAGGAAGGCTATGTTCACAGCTATAAGTCAGTTTGTCTCTTCCACTGTAATCAAACTTTTTTTTTTTTTTTTTTTTTTAGCTCAGCTATGGCTGTCTTGCATTATAACTCCTTTCTTCTCTGTGAACTATTTATGGTCTTACTTGAACTAGAGGCCTAAAGGGCTGAGCCCTGCTTGGCTTTGTCCTGTATAACATGCTTGTATGGATTTAAAGACCTTTTCAGACCAAAAACAGAATAAAATGATCTTGAGGGACATTGCTCCCTTAAA
Organism: Nothocercus julius; assembly: GCA_013398735.1. Classification (NCBI taxonomy): domain Eukaryota; kingdom Metazoa; phylum Chordata; class Aves; order Tinamiformes; family Tinamidae; genus Nothocercus; species Nothocercus julius. The sequence goes on along the minus strand of VZSV01000039.1, from coordinate 399,942 downwards.
GAATATCTCTTCACAGTAAATAAATCTTTTATATAAACCCTCTAGGCACAGCAAACCATTGTAGGGAGGTTCAGTTTATATGACCCTTTGGGAACTGAATCTTTAAAAAGAAATGCTGTGACTTCACCATTGGCAGCATTTCTCACGTCTTTTTGGATTTCTAAGGTGAATCAGAGAATGTTGGGAAGAAAATCCTCCAGTACTGAGGTAAGCCTGCAGGAAAACTTGGCACACGTTTCTTTCAGTGATAATACTTGACAGACCTTGTTACTTACAAGGTGCCACTTCTTTTGTGCCTGTTCTGCTGCATGGCTGAGCCAACGCAAAGCAGAAATGTCTAAATATTACAACAGAAATGAGAATGCTGCTTTTCGGATGCTCACGTGTACCCCTTGCTTTGCCCTTCTGCTCAGCCTGCGGAGACCTCTGCACAATTACACTACATCTGCCGGCGAGAGGAAAGCGCTTGCTACCTACCGCTGCTTCTGTTACCCTCAATAAAGTTAAAGATCACCATTTGATCTTCAGGTACAGTATGCAACATAATTTTTGCCATCTTTTTATAACATTCACTAGTCATTAAGTAGATGACCTACAGGCTGAAATATGGAAATTAGCTAATTATCTGAGTGCTGACATAAAATTTACTATTAAGTGTTGTCCTCTCTGTGGAAGCTGTCTTGTGGTGTTAGCTCCAGAGCTTCAGAATCTTCAGCTCAGTTATCTTTCTGTGAGCTCATATTATGTAGGCCCCGTACAATTCCTGTTTGTCCTTCTTGTCATTCTTTGGAGCATTTACTCACATGGATTTTTTGAAGTGCTGTTGCTGCTATTAGCAGCAAGTTATTTACGGTGTTTTTAATGCCCTCTAGTGGCACTTCTAACGTTTATTGTGGTGGTTCTCATCTATGCTACCCAAAATTCAGAACTTTTATTAAGGTTTTGAGAGGATGAGAATACTATGGATTAGTCTGTATCGTCACTACCAGTTATCACACTGATTAGGACAAAGCAACCACAGAAGCAGATCCTGGTTTAGGAGTACATCTCAGTGCGTACCTCGGGGCGCGCCCACAACTTCCCAAGCTAGAAACCCACCACCGTGTTCTTCTGCATCTCTCTCCAAGTCCCTTTGCAAACCAGTGACCGCTTGGCTTCCAGCCACATCCGTCCACATCCATCACCTACATGGTGCTCCTCACCTCACTTGACATGCCCTAGTTCCCTGCCACATGTTTGAAGTTGTACACATGCTTGCTTTGGATCACTGCTCCTTGCTTCAGCGCTCTATAGGCTCCTAGAGAAGCTGGGGTTCTGTGAGATCCAAAGCTGCTCTAGTCTTCCTCAAGGGGATATTACTTTGAAATGCTTTATATACTGTTAAATGTGTGAATGCCACAGTCTGATGCTAGATGTTGCAGAGCATATCTCAGGACTTCTGTGTCTCCATTTCTTGTGTTAGTTGTAACTTTTGTTAAAGACCTGTCCAATGTGAAATGCTAAAATATGAATCCAGTTCTAGGGGATTTTCTTCTACAGCAACAGATGTACTCTAAGAACTACTAAAATAACTATGTACAGAGGAACAAATGAAATAGTCTGGGGGAAAGAAAAGGTTGTGGACAGGGAATGACTTCAGTTTTATTCCTGACACAACTTCTGGTCTGTAAGTGCCAAAGTGTAAGCATCAGTTTGTTGTTAGAGTCTGTATTTCTGGGTTTCAGTAATTTGTATTTTATGAAAGTTGAGTCCTAGAAGTAAGGTTTATGTGAGATGTTTATTTTAAATATTTACTTCATTT
>VZSV01000039.1:372251-397891 GCA_013398735.1 Nothocercus julius | reverse complement strand
AAAAATTGTTAGCATGTAAGGTGGTAAGAGACTCACTTAGAATGAACAGTGAGAAGGTTTTGTGTGAAGTGTAAAGGCATTAAATGAATAAAAGCGAAATCAAAGAACAATGATGCTACTAAAATTGAATAGGCACATGATAAATTTTTTTTTTTATTAAGATATGAATTGAAGCTTAAACAGTACGAAGGGGTTAGATCCTGGAGCAAAAGGAGGTCATTTTCAATGTAAATACACTATCATTGAATTAATACATGAAAGGGATACCAGGTTGTGAAACTCAAAAGTTGGAGCTGAGTATGTTACTATTGTGATACATTTTAGGATGTAATGAAACACACTGGTGAACTTCTGTTGATGAACTGTTAGTTAGAGCAAACTATTTATATGTTATGCATCTGAATAATTGTTAAACTATAAGTATATGGTGCTATTAAATCTGACTGGCTGTATAAATAACCTTTTTATTCTTATTTTTTTCTGACTACAAAGTAAATTATTAATGAGATTAATGAACTATTTTAAATTATTACTATTATTATTATTTAAACAAGATGATTTTCAAAAATAACCCTTAAGTGTACATTTCTTACTAAAATACTATAGTTATTTACAATATTAAGACAATATTAATGGTTGTAGTTTTTAGAACAATAATCATTAAATTGAAATTCTATTTTCTAATCAACAAATATTTATTGGGTGTATTATTTTCTTAAGGCCTGAAGTGTTTGCTATGCAACATCCTTATGGCCTCTCTTTTAGCTTCTTTATATAGAAATCTAATAATAGACTGACAGCATAATTACCTAGTGTATGTATGATCAAAATGTTACAACTTTATTAGGTGTTTAATTTCAATAGTAAATTTTGCCTCTGTTTTTCAATAAATTTGATATGATCAGCTTTCCAGAGCATCATTATGATCAGCAGATAAAAGACAGGAAACAGCTAAACACCATTATGTGTGAAGGTGAATAAGTGGAGCTGAGCAAAGACAACACAAGGTATTCTATCAAAGTCAGGCAGGATGGAGAAAAAAGACTTCAGTCTGAGAACCAAGACCTGAAAATAACGTGGAAAAATAATATTTCAGCTTCAGATTCAAAGATATCTAAATACAATATAACTGATGATGTTTTTTTTTTTCCTGTGTCTGCGGAAATCTGGAAATAGTAGCAAGGTAAGTCTGAACCATCCTTTCGAACATTGCAGCAGGTGTTCAATCCATGTGTGCAAAATTCACATCAACAGTAACTTGAGAAAAATTCGTATGTGTGTTTGAAGAAAAAATAAAGAAATAATATGCAAAGTTTTTGTAATATCAAAATAAACCTTAATTTCTAGGGAAAAAACAAACAAACAAAAAACTCCAAAACATGCAGTTTCAACAGAAACTGAGCACAAAGGTAAGGAGGAATGGTCAGTCCTCTCCCTTCAAAGATAGACTTGAAAGTAAATATACAAATTAAAGATGTTCTGACATCAGATTATTCCATTATCTTAAAATTGCAATATCAGTAAAAAAGAGAGTAGACATTTGGTGGTGAATAGTAATAAATCAGTGAGATCAAAAGGTTTTCAACCAGGAGTTGCAAACTAAATCAGACATTATATAGCTGAAAAAATTACTCAAATTTTAGCCCATGACTTTAAATGGCTTTGGTTATAGAAGGTCATAATCCTTAAAACGACAGCCTGGGGACTTACAGAATTACAGGTGAGAAAGTATCACATCTTCTGTTATAATACTAATGAACAACCACATTAAAAAATATACAAATAAATGAGATGATATAAAAGGAACAAATCAATGTGGCTTTGTAGAGGGAATCCATGTTTCACTTCTATTACTTGTATGAAGAAGTCACTTGAGCACACAGACAAGGCTGACGTAGCTGATATAATATTCATGCATTTCCAAGTATCTTTTGACAAAGTTCATCTCCTAGGCTGTTGGAGAAGCTAAGCTGCCATGAGGTAACGGGAGAAATCTTCCTGAATTCATTACTGTTTAAAAGAAGAAAAAAAAAAAAGAATATGTATTAGGAAAAAATTATAGTCAGAAAGTTGTGAAATTCCTGGTCTTCCACATCTTGTCTTCTGCATGCAGAGCCACCAGAAAGCTACAGGGCAGTAAAACTCACTGTTCTACAGAGCTATGACCATCAGAATGGAACTAGCAATTGTGACTGTGATAACAAACTATAGGGAATGACTAGCACAAAGGAGAGATTTTATAAGCAAGGTTATTCAAGTCTGGAAAGGAGTGACTATGGATGGTATAAATCATGACTTAATATTTTAATATTTCAATATTTATTTTAATATTTTAAGAAATGAATGGCAGGGGGAATAGGATGTAAGAGCTGTTAATCGTTTTTTGTAACACAAAAAACTAGAGCACCCAAGTAAATTACCAGAAGGAAGTATAAATTGCTTTTCATACAATACGCAACTGAATGATGTAACTCTCTGCTGCAGGATATTTTGAATGCCAAAATATAAATCCATTCAAATAGCAATTAGATTAACTAATGGAAGAAAGTCCCATTAAGGGCTATTAAATACAGTGATGTAGGCATGACTAAAACCACGTATTTCCAAAAGGAAAAACGCCTCAGCAAGAGAAGTGTCTATGCTTTTTCTTTCACTATACCGTTCTGCAAAAATCAATTTCTGATCATATAGGAGAGATGATTTGGGACCTTTGTTTGACCTGTGATGAAAGTTCATATCATAACCAATTAAAAAAAAAAAAAAAGAAAAACATGTCCTGCAACAACTTGGAAGAATAGTAAGAAAAAACTGTTAGGCAGTGCAAGGCATGGATATGTTGTCCAGATCTATCCATGTTCCTATCCTGTGCATAATAATCATGTAATTAGCCTGAACTTCAAAATGGATTTCAGATTCAACAGAATTCAATTAAATTTACAGTAAAATTTAAGTACATTGAAATAAAATAGTCGACTCTCTTTGTTAGCACACCTCTGCATGTCTCATTCCTCCTGGGAAATCAAACTCTCTACAGAAATGTTCCAAGGAAAGCTATTGTTCTATTTTTCATATGATGCTTCTCTACCCAGAGGTGGCATCTTCCATCCAAGAACAATGACTCTAGTTAGGGGTAAATATATATTTCCCCTCCTTGCTAGGAGGGAAAATATTTTCTTTTTCTATGTTATTTTATTTCCATTTAAAAGAAAGGTCCTTGAATAGCTTCCTTGTAATCAAGTGTTTTAAGGGCTGCAGTTAGCACTGAAAAAGTGAATCTTTGGAGTAGTTTTTTTGTTAATGTTTTCTATCCTTTTCAAACATTGTGTAGAAAGAAACCTTTCTTTTTCAGTCATTTCTTTAATGACCTTTGTCACTCGGTCTTCAAACTGAGCTGAAGACTTTCTGTGAGGTTTTCTGCCGTTCTTGTACAGAAGTCTCTGATGTAAACACTAAGGAGAAACTTTAATTGATATGCTTAAAATAATTAGAAAGCAACAGAGCTCAGCAGGGCCATTTAAGACTAAAGGCTAACAAGGAACCAAATCCCCAGACAGTGATGTGATCATTAGGAAAACTCAGAGATAAAACATGACATTTTGGAGAGCTAGAATGTGTGATTCAAAGTATTCCAAAAAAAATAAAGGGGGAAAAAAATCTTGCAGAACTGGTGCAGTAGAAATGAAGCAGGGTTTTGCCTCTGTGGGAGCATGTGTGTCCTCTATTTAAAGTACTATATTTTAATATTGCTTATGGCTGTTACAGCCTTTATATATATAGATATTCAGGACATTTTTGTGAAGCTCATATAGGAAGCAGCTAAAGAGCAATACTTTATTTTTCAAATACTCAATGTGTTTTGCTTTTTTTTAATGCATAAATATATTCTTATTTGTTCACCATGATGGAGTAATAGTCACAATATCAGAGGATTAGCAGAAAGTTTGTTACCTCATTGCAATGGCCTATAATTTGCTTATGATAAAGATCAGTTGTAAGCTGCCTACAGGTTGCTCCCCTCCCTATTATTACAGTAGCTCCAGTTTATGTCACTCGTGCTATGAAAGAGGATAAGGGCTTCTTCAGTCTTCTAGCTTTCCAATTATAAATAAAATGCCTTTTCTGATGCAGAGTTTGGAACATGTAGCATTCAATTTGAAAATAAATTATTAAAAATTTTAGTATGGACATATGTGTGTTAAAGGGTGAACAGAGTATATCTAATTATTGTCTTGTATAGCTGTTTTACCCTGCTTGAACCTAATAGTTTTCATTATTTCCTGATGCTAAGAGGCAAAACAAGTCCACAGGCTCACTAGTCCAACAGTTCATCTTTTTTTCTTTGCCATTTTATTACGTGTTCTCTGCAACAGGTCACAGACAGTATTGTCATCAGAATCCTGCTGTTATTAACCAGAGCAGCGCAGTCCCAGGGTAGTAAATTACTAATGAATCTCATTCAAGTCTTAAAATAACAGTGATAACATGCCTAAAACAAAAAGATGTGCTTCATTTGCTTTTGTACTTCTCTTACAGATACAAGGACCATGTTACTAACTCCAGGCATCAAATCACTCTGCCTGCCCATCCTAAGTGACACCGGGCAGATCGTACTTTGCCACCAGACTAGTCCATGCCATGTGGAGGACAACACCATCTGTGTGCCACAATTGTGGTGACTCTGCCTCATCCAATATCAGACCTCCTCAATATTGACTGTGGAGCCCAGGGCTGAGGCAAAAAGAAGTGCATAGGTAAAGAGTGAGAGGAAGTAAAGCAGGGATATAGAGAAAGGAGGGTGTTACTTGATTTCCACATAACAATACTTCTTTTAATGATGCTGGAGAAAAGTGATCTGTCTTCCTCAAAAAAAATCCTTTTTTGTTGGGTGAAATGTAGGACAGGCATTTTCTTCTCATTTGCCTTTTGCAGCGGTATCCGTGGCACCCTTGGCTAACCTATGCTTTTAAGAACTTGCTGTTTAACTGTCTAAAGCTCACAGAAAAGTTTTAATTCAATAACCTTGTCTTGTAAGAAGTGGTGAAATGCATTTAATATGATTTTAAGCAAAAATAGCCAATATTTTGTTCCTCTATAGGAGGGAATGGAATGCAGTTTATTTTTATAAGAACTTACATATCATTCAAATACTCTGTTAGGGAAAATACAGCTTATCACTTATTTATTGGTTAAGTAGAAAGCTTTCCACTTTTTAATTATTGTAACATGCATGGATAAGCTATTCATATGAAATAAAAAGGGAACAGATACATAAAGTATTGGAAGATGAAAAGAGCAAAATTCAACTATTTGAAAAATAAAAAACTAGTAATAGAGAAGAGTACAAAATGAGGACGTAAAAGGAAGTAAATATTCTCAAATCTAGACTATATGAAACTGCAATAGAAAACAAAAAGTGAAAAAAAAATCATTGGGAAAGAAAAGTTCTTCCTAGGGTTCATTTGGAAAAGGCAAATACTAGTAAAGTGTAGAGCTCTCATTTGGCTTTACAGATACTCTACAAAAATGTACTTGGAAATACTTTTCTGCAGTGTAAGGATTAGTGAGAGAAAAGAAAATGTAGAAGAGTCTCAAAAATTAAAGTATAACATGTGAAAGACAACAAGATGATAAAGTAGTACCTGACATGGATCTGTCATTGACAAATCATGTCAAACAACTGTAAATTCTTTCTACAGCAATATAATAGGCTTTACAGATAAGGGAGGCATTAGATGTCATATTTTGTTTTTGTTAAATCTTATAATGTCATCTCCCATGACATCTTTCTAAGAAGACAAGAATACACCAGAATACTATGTATATAGATAAGGAATATAATTTGAATTAAATATTCAGACTTAGTAATACTTCATAGTCAAAAAGGAAGGATGTTCTGAATAGGATTTCCAAAGGATCTGTCCTGCCTTCAGTTCTGTGAATGTTTACATTACCAAGCAGGATGACAGAATGGAAAACCTGTTCATTAAATCTGCAGGAAGGGCTCCAAGCATGCTGGGAGGACAGAACTGCGTTCCAAATACCTTAACAAATTGGAGAAATTGGTGTTAAAAAGCTGGATGAAATCCAGTAGGAACAGCACTTAACTAATGCTGAAGTGTAAAGACACATGCCCACGAGCAGCTGGCCAGTTCCGTGGACAGGATTGTGAGATCTCTGTGAATGTAAACAAAACAGTGGCACACACAGAGGTGATTCTCAAGACAAATAAAGTAATAATACTCCTCTTGTTCATTCCCACAACACTTTGGAGAAATATTGTATCCAGCTTTTGGCACTGTCCTTCTAGACAAATATAATTTAGCTGGACTTAGCCCGGAATAGACAATGAAAAAAAGAAACCAATTAAGAGACATCCTGTGAGAAAACACTGAACATCTTTGGTCTAAAAAGGGAAGCCCCAGGTGTAAAGGATTACAGGGCATCAATAAGTCTTCATATGCCTTAAATGTTGCTACAAAAAGGAAGAGAACCTGCTTATTTTCCACTTACATAATGAAGTGAACAAGAAGAAATGGCCTTAAATTGCTGAAAATATGAATCAGAAAAAGAGAACTCTTTGACTATAAGAATAATGAATTCTGGAATAGGATGGCGGGAAGATCAAACAAAACTTTATAAAGAATAACATGGATTTAATACATCCTGGTTTTGAACATGGAAGAGAACCTTTCAAGATCACTTTCAGGCCCGTGTGTCTAAAATGCCTTCTATAGAAAAGCTTTATCCATTAATTGCTCCAACTCTGAGTAGCTTTGGAGTAACGTATGTGTATGTTTTGAGGGAGTGCATACAAGGATGGATTCTTTTATATGAAAGTAGATTAGTGGATGACACTTGAACAGCTTGTTGAATTACACTGTTTTTAGGAGAGGCAGCAATAGCAGCAAAGGTTTTATGCACATTGAAGGATATACTCTCATTGCAGTACTTAGGAAGGCTTTGGACTTTATTAAATGGAAAAATAAAAACAAAACAAGCAAAATCAGTATATTGATTTCTACAGGTTGTATTCACTGAGACAGTGTTTATGTGTTGCTAACTGACAGCATCCTCTGAATCTTAGAGTATTGCTCTATGCATCTCAACTGTTTGATAAGGAAGCAGATTGTAATAAATAAGTGACATGAAGAGCTTTGATGTAAATGTCCTAGGAAATAGAACATGTTTTCTATTTTATTATTTTTTTGTTTATTTGCCTAAATCTGCTATCCTACATTTAATTATTTGCTCATAAAAATACGTTAAGTATTCTTTTTTTATCAGGAGCTAATAGCATTTTCCCATGTATTAACTGCACTCATAAATATGTATGTTATCTTCTTAGCACCCTAATTTCATTGAATATGACAGTAAAAATCTGTTGGCATTGTTAATGACTCATTTTCTTTTAAGAGTGGATATGTTTGAAGTCGACTTAAATATAATAATTTCATCACTAAATGGTATGAACAACACTGAATATAACATTTTGGAGTGTCCTGAAGAGGCTCTCATTGTAATATTAATCACTTTTTTTTTTTTGTAATTAACTTTTCCTTTGAAAGAAATTTGCATGTCCTTGCTTCCTTCCAAACAGCATGCTGGATAACAAAGTGATTTCTTGAGTATATTCCTAAAAGTCTCTGATAGAAGAGCATATTTTTATAATAATTTTGATTTGATGAAGAGGTGCATTAACAATCTGTATTAACAATCTGTATTAACATTATAATAGTATAGCAGTGTTAAGTAGTAATTTATAAATCTTAAAATTAAAATTCCCGTTTTGCAGGATTAAGAAGTCCCCTTATAGCTGTCAAATTTGGAGGTGTTTCCCCCTTTTCTTAGACTATGAAGTGGTCAAGTTCCTAATTTAAGTAGTCAAGAATTTAAATAAAATAGGGTGAATCCAAGTGAGAAGAAGACAACAGTAATCTCTGAAATGCTTACAGTAGAAATAGATAAATGAAAGAAGAGTATATCACAGTATGATAGACTGGGTAGAGTTACAAAGGTAGGAGATGTGCTTCATATCACTTAGGAGTTAGAACACAGATCCAGCAGTGTTGTGAAGCGTTATTATTGATAAATATCCCATCCTTTTTTTTTTTTTTTTTTTTTTAACATAATTAATTGAAAAAACAGTTTTAGAAGAATATCTTTCACACGATCTGACCCATCACAATACCTTTTCTTAAACCAACCAACTTTTATTATATACTCTTGCATCTGACAGGACATATCTTGACAATGAATTATCATGCAGTGCAGTAGTTATGTCAGCTCAGGAAATATAATGCATATACCGAGGACAGCAAACTTTATTTTCTTTATTTTTTGCTCCTCTCTCCCTTTTTTTTTTTTTTTTTTTTTTTTTTTTTTTTTTTTTTTTTTGTAAAATACTTGGAAAACTAAAGCTGAAAACAGAGAAGTGCAAAGCACAGACATACCTTTTGTTTATTGTCACTGATGATACCAAGCTTATACACTCTCTTCCTTCTTTCTTTTACCAATACACATGTAAAACTCCAGTATTCTGCTTGGACACTGCAATAAGATATAGCATCAGGAGAGAAGAATGCACTGCAGAACAATAGTTGACTCTTCATTTTGCAGCTTGTTTTCTCCTTTTCTCTTTGTGTGTGTGTGTGTATATATACATATATATATAATATGTATATGCATATTTTTTGTGCCCCTGGGGTACCCACACCTGAGGATGCAGGGTGAATCCATCCAGGGGAAAGATCTCCACTGCTTCTACTATAGTGTTCATAAAACCTGTAATGTCCTGTACACAAGTAGGAAAACAGAGGAGAGTGGAACTTCACCCTGAAGTCCTGCATAGCCCGATTTAGGGGCACACAGCTGTTTTGATGGATCTTGTGGAAATATGTTTTCACTGATTTTCCTAGCTGTAAATATATGTTAAAAACGTTGTTTTAAGACAGCCAAGTGGCAACATCTCTTATGGAAAATAGAAGTTAAGAGATGTTTACAATCTTTAAAATGTTTGAGCTGTTTTCCAGAGTTAGAATATTGACTCCTGAGTGCTGCTGACAAGTTCTCACAAGCTCCTTAAAAAAAACAGATACCAGACAGAGTATGATAATACACTGTTGTTCTCAGACTTGAAGCAACAGCAAGATGTATATCACCTACAAACAACATGTGTAGATAATTTGTATTTCTCTGACTATTGGATTGATTTCTTTGAAGAGAAATGACTGACTTCTGACTTAAACTCATGGTTATTTATACAGACACAGCATCAGCCTCCTAGATGCAGAACAACAGTATTTGTTACAAGGCTTATAAAGCAGGCACAATGAAGAAAGTTTTTGTTTACTATCACTTTTTGTAGCTCCAAGGTAAAAGATTCATTGAACTTGAATTATGCAAGTGAAGGATAAGTATATTTTACCCATACTCATTTTCTTAAAGTGATTATACTCAAATGACTGAAGTATAATAAAAATCAGTAACTAGTATGTGGCTAAATGACAGTGATTATGACCTAGTGATCATACCTGAAAGTTTGTAGGATGATTCTCATAGTTGGACTGTCAATGTGGCTGGGTGAAATTTGCATGGATAGCAATGGAGAGAAGACGTTAAGAGATGATGTTAATATGAAAATTTGACAGAGAAATACTTGATCACCATATATTATCAGTACATGTTCAGAAAATGAGCAGTGGCTGTGCTTTGTACTGAGGGTGGAAATGAATAACAGTTGTAGGTAGGTTGTCCTCAAAAGTTCTATCTAGTTCAGACTACAGTGGAAGAAATTCATATGTTGAAGCATCTGAGGGCAATAGCTGTGAATAATGATTCCAATCTAAAGATGAATAAGATAACTTTTCCTTATTCTATGTACGACAAATCAGTAGTCCAAAAAAAAAAAAGAAAAAGAAAAAAAAAAAATCTCAGATCAAAGGAAAAATGAATTAATAATGAGAAACAATAGGCATGTGTAAGAAAGAAACAGTTGTGTATCTATCTTTACACTCAGTGATCAATGATAATCCCACTTCATCTGGCTGAATAGAGCCTTGTAGGTACAGCATACATAACTCATAACCCCACCTATGAGAGGTGCTTCAGTTTATCCCATGCTGAAAGCACGTGTTAGTAGTGCTCTGCTAACCGGTGTTAGTGCAGCAGGAGGCCTACATCTAGCTGTGTTTCCCTTTCTGCAGAAAGGACCTTTGCTAACAACACCTTCCTTTCCTGGTTCGAATGTGCTTTGCAGGCACACTCTTACCCCATTTCCAACTGTTTTGAGCCCTGTATCCTGGGCATAGGGTATTTTATTTCTTATTTTCAGTAAGGAAATATTTTAAAAAGTGTTGGGGAAATTGCGTACTATAAGTTCTTATGAAATACACATTAATAAAAAATACGTAAGTAAAAATGGTTAATATGAACATTTAAACATTCATTGGCAAAGATAACATGCTTTATACAAGTGTTCTGAAGATCAATGCAAACTTTCATGATGAACTACAACAGAATTAACATAATTCTGGTGAAATCTGCCATGCTATCCCCAAAGGGCAAATACTGTCACCATCAGTAAGGATATGGGCAGAAAGGCAGAAAATAGCAAAAGATTTTTCTTTGAGAATTGTGGGCTAATGTATCTAGGACTAAATATATATATATATATATATTTAATGGAAAATTTTAACGGAAAATTAATGGAAATAGCAGGAGGTCAATATGGCTCAGAAAGATGTAGTGGAATAGTGGGCAGCAAATTAAATGTCTTTGCATTCACCTTTACTTCAGGCACATTGTGCTTTGGATTTTGATTGCAGCCATCACAACAGACACTGGGAAGGTACCTCTTCTTCCTTCTTTCAATTTTGGGAGAATGGACAGGAATGTTGTATTGAATTCCCTATAAATATCCCTATATACTATCTAATTTATGACTCCTATTTACTATACCTCTCTACTAGACACAAGTTAAGAGATTCAGGAAACAAAAAAGCAGCCATTGGTATTAAATATTCCAGTCACTTTACAGCTACCACAAATGATGCTATGTCTTCCTCTTTTATTACTAAACTATGCTCTCTTCATGGACATGAGCAGAAGTGGGGGGAACTGGCTCCAAATTAAGATATGCATTATATTATTGATATACATGTGATGGTTTCTTATGCCAAGCTACTGATCTGGAGAGATCCATAGGATACAAAGCATCTAGTGGGAAAGGCTGGGAAAAAGTTCTCAGGAAAGCAGTTTCTTCCTTGCTTTACTAACTCATATAAATTATTAAAATAAAATGAAAATAATCAAGCAAACAAAATAGCTAGCACTTGTGTAGTAATTGCTGCTTACATTTCAAGAGCAAGGAGAAACATTCACAAGACTAGATATATTCCAATGAAACTTCCTTTCCCTTGCCCAAACCCTGCCCACGCTGTAAAAAAAGAGAAGAAGGAACTGTATCTAGTGTGATTTAACTCAAGGCTGTATCTTCAGGTATCCTGAATTGTGTTCTGGGGTGTGTATATACGTGCATGTACACACACACACATATATATTTATATATGTATATGTATACACACACATAATGTCTATGGATGAACTTGCAAAGTCTATGGAATATGAATACATAATATGAATTCACATATTTTACATTCATATCAAAGACTATAAGATATGAATACAGAATATGAATGTATATATTCTACATTCAGATCAAATATAAAGTTTATATAATTTATGAGTGTAAAGACAATGTTTGGATTCGTGTCTCTTTAATATAAAGATTGTCTTTGAATGCTGCTCAAGAACTGCAAATTCAAACAGCCAGATTTTCCTGTTAAAAATACCTCCATGAAGAGATTTAAAAACCATGTTCCAACCTTCATTCTGTTTGTTGCAATAATGTTAATAAACACACTGTCCTCAGCACACTGAACTGCTTAAAACTAAGCCAAAACTTAAAAACATATGAGAAGCTCATTTAGTACACTGTGAACCCAAACTAAGCTAAGGAGAATCCATGAACCTAGTTTGGGAACAAATAACGAAGGTGGAGATTCGTCATGAATTTCATGAACAAAAGCAAGATATCTGATGAATTTGAAATAATTTAAAAGGAAGAAAATGTTACCTGAACCACATAGTAAACATTGAAAAATTTATGGCTTCTGGAGTAATATGAAGTGTATTGACTAATGGATGTTATATATTATTAGAAGAGGTATTTGTCGACCAGTATGGAGTAGTAATTTAAATAAGGTGGTCACCAGCCTTATCTAAATATCGAAAAAATAAAAAAATTCTATCCTATTTTTTCTATCCTATTTACTATCCTAAAATGGCTGGTGATTCCCGAATACGTGTGTGTGTGTATGCACATTCATGTGTTTACTAAAAGAAAGTTTGTTGTGTATTTCTTTAGAAATACCACATTGTTTTACTAACTGCCCTACCCTAGAATATAACACTGTATAGAGACCTCGTTTTCTTTTTTCTTTTTTTTTCTTTTTTTTTTTTTTTAAAATAAGCCCATGAAAATAGCTACAGTATTTTAAATCCATTGATTTCCTAGCTGTTGATATATAATGGAATTTAGTACATGATTTAGAGAAAACATGGGGTTGATTAAAAGCATATATTTCTCTAAAAGAAGAAAAACAGAATATTCTGAAAAAAAAAAAGCAATACTTAGGAAATTACAGCTAGCAAATTATGAGCCCATTCCAACTCTCATTAAACTAAATGGGCATGGATTGGGCCCAGAATGAAGCTAATCAGAATGAAAGCAAAGTTGATTACAAAGGAGTATAACGATATTTTGGTATTAATTTGAAAGGACATTATAGACAATTAGACAATAACACTTAGGGCAAAATTAAAAATGTTACGGATTTTGAATATGCAATTTTGAGACTCAAAGCTACAGAAAGCTCATTTATATTCCTTGCAGACTAGACTACATTGAAATATATTCTTCTTTATTGTCTGCAACTCTTTGAAAATTTGCTAGAGCGGAAGATGCTTTTTTTTTCACAGAAATCAAATATCAGGCTTTAAGGTTGTTATTGCACTTTTTGTTTTCCTTTGGCTAAACCAGCTAAAAGGCACAACCTAGCAATACCTGACATTTCCAGCTATGATTTAATTGCATTTAATAGAGCAGTTCTTGCCTCTTGGCATTGTAAGGCTAAATGCTGGGTTTTGATAGAACGGCATGATATACCTACCTAGCATGAAGCTGAGGTATCCATTTCTCTGTCCACGCAACTGCTTTATAGGACTGTTCTCCTGTTATGGCAGCTGGCATCCCCCACATGGCTGACACTCTCCATGGCAGCCAGAAATACACCTGAAGGTCAGGTGTGCATGCAGGTATTCTAATTATGCCTCCTTTCAACTGCTCCTTTTGCAAGAGCAAAGAGGAGTGCTGTGAAGCCTGTTTCATGCTATCATAGTTTCTTCTTCCACTGGTTTGACTGGTGAACTCATGGCTGAGCTGAACTAATGCTTGCACTGATTTATCCTGGGGTGCCATGTGGCAAAGCAGCTAAATGTCAGAAGAAAAACTAACCTATGATTAACAGCCATAAATCAAGAATTTATCAGCATAAAAAGACCAGCTTGTTGCCTGCAGCTGTATTAAACAGAGGATAATATGTATACCTAATACGTGCCTAGTACATCAAATAGCTAAGGAATTTGGGAGAATGTGAATTGTGTGTGATAAGGTATAAGAAACAGGATCTGGGCTTTGTTTTCACTTCTTGCAAAGTACCACCTTCTCCTTTATCTGTTTCCCTTGTCCCATGTAAGCAAGAGTGAACTTGATGCTTGTTTTGGCATAATAAATGTCAGTTGATAGATGAGATAAGAAATTTAAAAGTGCAAATATAATTTTGAAATGTTTTATTCCCTCATGAGGGGAGGAATCAGCTGTCAAACTCTACCTGAGTGATGGCACCATAAATGCTTCAGAGATGTCGGCATCTCACAGGTTATCTGTTCTAGCCCTTTGGTTTTCCTACACATCAGGAGAGACCTAATGGTTTTGGAAGTCATTAGGACAAGCTGTGCCATAAACAATCAGAGTTCTGGACAGGATACAAGAAGTTCAGGCTTACTGATGAAAGGAGTCTGAAGCTACAGTTATTTCTATCGGCCACAGATGGCTTCAAGCAAGGATAATTAAAAGAAAATTATTTGAAACAGAGAATGTACAGGGACATTCTTTTCCACTAACAGCTGATTATGAAATACAAGGGTGACATAGTAAATGTTTTCTCTGAGTTCTCTGAGTTCTTGACAGTTGGTCTTAAACTAATTGGGAGCAGACAAGATTCGTTTCTAAGAGTAACTATTTCCACCTTGATTCAGCAAAGCAATTCTTGAGGAAAAGCACAGATGTCATTCCATTCCTATTCATTAAAATGTTCAAATATACATTCCTTTGCACATTTTGTCCATAGTGAATAAATTTCTTAAGTCATATCTGGGAACCAGTTCAGGCAGCAGACTTTTCTCAAATAGAAAAAAGATCTCTTCTACTCTAGAAAAGTCCTCTCTCAAAAGTTGTTGGCCCTTTTATATATGACCGTGAAGCACAATATAGAATAGCTATGCTCCTACAGGATTATAGGATTTTTTGAGACATTGTAGCTTACAACTTAAATAAATGAAAGTCCCATTAAAAAGAACCATAAGAAGTCTGTGGAATGAACTACAGTTCAGTGAGTTTCCTGTTTTCCGTAGCTTACTGAGTTCAGCAGAAAAATTGAAATGATTCTCATTTTTCTTTCAAAAGGAAATTTCTTTAATTTGATGAAAACTATTTGATCCTATAAAGCTTTTCTTAATTAGTCCAATAAAACATATAATCTGTTTTTTTTGTCATCATTATTTACTGAACTAACATGCCTATTACCATTTTTATTACAAGTAACAGTTTATTGAATTTTTCATAGAAGCAGCTTATTGCAAATTCCTTGTGTGTTAATTTATTGCACCTAATTCGTTTAGAAGTTACAGTTGCCCTTTTTACAATTTCAGTTCCATATACCCACTTGTGCTTCAAATGTTAATGAACATATAAACATGAGAAATGAATAATGCATAGCAAGATTTCATGTGCTCTAACCAGTTAGTTAATGCACATGATATAGCTTACTGATGTTTGTGTACATTCATGTAGATTTTAGTCATACACCATTATTTTGAAGTATTTTGAAACATATTACATGGAGCACAGTGTTAAATATACCGTGTCATCTTATTTGAGTAAATCTTTATGATTCTGAAAAGCATAAATGAAAAAGGAGGAGGGGTCTTGGCAAGGTTGGTCCATTGAGCAAATGCTGGCTGTCGTATCAGTATCTCAAGGTGACCTTCCAAATAGTCTGGAAAACTGAGTAAATGCGTAGAAAAACATTCATGTCTCTCTCCCTGGTGAAGGGTTTTCTTCTTCGGGTAAACTTCAGTTCTGACTATGGACAGATTGCTTTTGCAAGCAATATGGAAATGACAGCAGAGCCTCTGCATTTGAAAATGGTAATAAAGAGGAAAATGTTTGGAAAGCAGGAAGTACTTTGATTAGATGGAAAAATAAAGTTAAAAGTAACGTTTGTGAATAGCCTGTCCTTAGTGTTATCATTTGAAC
This sequence comes from Nothocercus julius, assembly GCA_013398735.1. Classification (NCBI taxonomy): domain Eukaryota; kingdom Metazoa; phylum Chordata; class Aves; order Tinamiformes; family Tinamidae; genus Nothocercus; species Nothocercus julius. The sequence continues at coordinate 382,236 of VZSV01000039.1, read as the reverse complement.
TCTTTCTGAGTTAGAACATTCTGTTTTCTTGACATGATGATTAAAAAGAAATGTTTCAGAGACCAGCTAATTCAGCTCAGTCAGCTTTCCCTGTTTGACTATTTATAACTGTAATATCCTGTGAGAAGAATATAGAAGCATAAACTGTCTAAATTTGTGTGTAAATCAAATCCTCTTTGTAAACCTAGAAGGTTAAAGCAGGCCTCTGAGTTGCAGTGAACACCAGATCAATAACTCAAAAAGAAAAAGTTTTTGTATAAAATCCTGAGACATATAGATGCCACTTTTTGTTTGTTTGTTTGTTTGACTTTTATTTTAAGATTTGAGAGGTTGTGGGGTCTCCTTCTCTGGAGATCTTCAAAATCCACCTGGATGCCACCTTGTGCCACGTGCTGGAGTAGGAGAGTTGGACTAAATGCTCTCTACAGGTTCCTTCCAGCTTCAACCGTTCTGTGATTCTGTGTGATTTGGATTTAGTTTCTTTCTATTTGAAATGGGAATTAAAATATTTTGAAATAAAATTACCCATTTTTTTTTCTTCTATTTTCTTGCCACAAATCTGTTTGGCATTTTCAGGCCATCAGTGAGCACAGGAGTTGAAACAGTTTGTCCTGGAACAGCTCCTGGAAGACCAAGCAGCAAGGAAGTCACTAAGGTGTTGTGAGAGTTGTGGCTTTTCAGGGTTTTCGCTCTTCATTGTGCACCAATTAAGGAGCTGCTCGAGCCAACAGACAGGAGATATGACTATATTCTGGCCTGCAAGATGCTGTATGGTATATATGTAGATCTTACAAGTTACTGATCCTGTGAAATACCTTAATCACAGCAAATTAGTGAAATCAAACTGAAAATGAGGAAAAAAAATTAGAAAATAAAATACGTTATTTATAATGCTATTTTTTTTATTTTTGTTATCTCTCTTCCCCCCTCCCCATCAAGAAGTTCTTCTCCTGGGGAGTCTTAACCAATGAATTCTGTATGGCAAATTTGCTATGAATATTTATGTTTTGTATATTGTGTAATCGTTCAGCATAAAAAAAAAACCCTTTCTGTTTGAACAGCACATCTTACATAAACTGAAAAACAGTTTGATCTGATCAAAAAAGTCTTGTGGTTTGCAACACTTTGGATTTAGACCTAACTACAGTCTGTTTTTAAGTATACTGAGACTGCCTCATTGCTGATCCTCAGTTTTTGCCTCTGTTCTGCTCTTTCCCAAATACACTGCACCCTTTGTCACTGGGCCCTAGGTGTTACATACAGAGATTAGAACTACAATGTTTAAGAAATGCATGAACAAAATACCTGGTAAAGTAACATCCGAAAAAACAAACTCTAGATCTCTCTTTATTTTTGACATACAGTCTTTTTTTTTAAGTTTTATCTTTTATTTATTAAATCTTGTAATGATATGTGCTATCTGAGTGGATTGTAATGGCCCACAGTGAAGACAGTGAGATCAGATAATCCAGTGATTACATCTGCCTTAATTTCTATGACATACTGAGCACATGAACTATCTGAAATCAGATTACACTTTAGGTGTTAACCATTAAATGTTAAAGAATTCAAGCTGTTCCACATATTTGTAGCAGTATTAGGTTGCCTGTCTTCCTTCCTTCATTCATTACTTTTATTTAGATACCTTTTAACTCTTTTTTGCATATATGTGAGTTAATTAATACTTTCAATTTGTCAGAATTTTGAAGATTATTTTTCATGTCCACCAAAAAAGCTTGAAAAGAGGAGCATCCAGAATTTCAAGAATCCAGACAATTCAAACGCTTGTAATTAATTCTTTTCCGAATAAAGAATTGATTAACAAATCATTTTATAAATTAAGGCTGCCTTTGTTTCTTTAGGCTCAATCAGCACAAGACCAATTATGTGCTATTGATAGATGCTCTTGAATTAAGGGTTGACAGTTTCTGAGATGCTGTTTCTCTACTCTTTGATAGAACTCTCCTTGAACGCAGAAATACGTAGGTGAGGAAAATCCACCTAAATATAAAAACCTAGGAAGATCCTTCTTTTTAAACACACTTTCAGTGTTTCAGCTAGTATTCTAAAGGGTTAGACCAGCATTAGGCATTTCACTGATCTCGTTATGTCTTAGGCCTGGGAAGCTCGAGTAGTCCTCTTACTTCTACTCACTTTCTATCTTCTCATCAGCAACACAGAGCTTTTTTGCACCTTTATGCGGGGTAGTTGTATTCAGTCCTCCTTATGCAACTTTCTCTCTGTTTCCTTTTAACATGACAGTCATTATTAAATAACAGTGATGTTTCACTAACAGAAACTACTATATTTTCCACTTTATTTTAACTACAGCTACCACTGAGCTGTGTAAAGCAGGCTGTCTCTTCATTCTGGGCATTCTTTTAACAATTTCTTAAAAGATGTAAGAGTTTTAGACTAATTTTTTACTAGATTTATTTGCTTTTAGGTAAAGGTTCTTCTGCTTCTAAACATATCTTGTATTGTGACTGGCCTTTGGTTAGACAGATAAGGCTGGTCTTCAAAAGAGCTGCCCAAATGGAAGCTTAATTCTTTGAAAATCCAGTCCTTAGCCTCTCTCAAGTCCTATCTGTCTGAAAAATGAGAAAGATAATACCTTTTTGAGAAAGCGATTTTAGGATTAAACACTCCATAACAATGCTTTCATGACAGGTATCGTGTAAGTACAAAACGTTATTATGTTATTTTGTGGCATTAACTTCAGTTTCATTTCTTTGCATATGTATATGCCATTTGCCATTCTCCCTGTAGGAAAACATACTTGCTGATATAAATGGAGCCTTGGTCTCCAGCTGGGCTGTTACTGGATCTCAGCTGTTCAGGCAGAGGTTCCCTGCACAGTGGTTCTCTAGTGAGCCTGTGGCAATGACATGAGGGAGTGTTCAGCAAGCAGAATTTTAATGGCTATTCAAAATTAAAGCTTAGTAACATCAAGCAGGCAGGAGCTGCCAGGTCAGCCACATTTCTCAACCCAAACTTGAAAAAGATAAATTCAATAGCAGAGGAATTTAAACATAGATATATGTGCTGCATTTTAGAAATAACTCAGGAACTGACATAGAGCCAAGGAACTAAGATATCCAATTAACTACTGCTGCAGAAAAATGATTCAAAACTCACTGTAAGTGCTCAGAAGTTTTTTGGATGCTTAATCTGAAAAATATCTGAAGTACCTGTATCTTTGTGCATTGCTCAATTGCAATGTGAGGTTAATATATGTGCTTTTTCACAGACCTTCACATTCTTTTCCCTATTCAGGTAGAGGAATATTTGTATGAGAGCACAAGTGCACATAGGTTCAGCTGCAGTTTATTTGTCATGTTTATGTCCTGGTCAGACTAGATCAGAACTGTGTTGTTATTAACCACTTACTTACCCTACCATGAAGGGAAGGTATATATGCTTTCGCTGCTTGGCCTTAATTCCGTGCAGTTTTGTAATGCTCTGTGCTATATGATGTGTTTAGGAAGTCTTAATTATCATATTTATTTTTAACTTACTGGGAACAATCCATTCCCTATATAGAGCAGTCCTAAATATGCATTCTGACTTAAAGCTTGCAAGGATTTCAAGAAGCTGTAGGATAGAAAATGATAGAAAATACCATCACAAGAGGATAGAGAAGCTAAAAACATCAAAAACATAATTCTTCAGAGTGTATATTTTAGGGGATGCTGCAATTACAAACATTACAAATAACAAGGAACAGTTCTGCCCTCTGGTTTGTGCCTTGTTTACTCTCCTCTAGGGCAGTGCTCTTGGCTATTTTGCTCTCTCTTCTTTAGTGGCAGTCCCTTTAGTGATCTCTTTCTAATCAAAATCTAATTGAAGTTTAATTCATCTAGGTAGGTGTCATTAAAATAGATTAGATTAATCTCTTTGAGTGTCAGGAAATTAAAATAAATTGCAATATTGTTCTTTTTTATTAATGAAAATGATTTGATCCAAAGTAATTTCATGTGATATAACTGCAGCCAAAGTCAGTACTAATATATATGGTCAAAACTGAGAACCCTAAGGAGAGAATCTGCCTGCTTCTACATATTTTCATTCCTTTTGATTTGCATTCATTGATCTTAAGAATGGAAAATACCAGATCATACAAAAGGTCCATTCAGCTCAGCATCCTGTGTCTAACAGCAAATTTTAAGAAAGGAGTTACAGGATGATAATTCTCCAAGTTTATCCCAGCCTCCAACAACTTCTGGCTCAAGGACTACCAGAAGTGGTGCCAGTATTTTTAACAACTCTCAGTTATCGCTCTCATTTCTCTTACCCTGATTTGGTTAGTTGGCTGGTTTTGCATATGTCACCTGCTTGGTTTTCTTGCACTAGAATAGACCTGTAGTTCTCTCTTCTATCTCCTCTTCAGGCTTACTTAGCTGCTTCTTATGCAAAAGTTCTTCTAGGCATAGGATCCAGTTGGTCAGCTTTCTTTGAACTTTTCCACTTCTATTATATTTTCCACTCCAGTAAGTCCACTTTTTGAGACTTAGCTCTGAAAAAAGGTTGTGCCCTCAAGTAAGAATGTCTTTTCTTTTGAATTCTTCCTATTACTTATGAGTTATTGGTATTTTATGGCAATGTTGATGAATGGTTGAAGTTTGAAAGATCCTTTCGTCCTAGAGAGCACATTGCACAGGATCACATCCAGGTGAGTTTTGAGTATCTCCAGAGAAGAACTCTTCACAATCTCTTTGGGCAACCTGTACCAGTGCTCTGTCACCCTCACAATCAAGAACATTTTGCTCAAATTCAGACAATACTTCCTGTGTTTCTGCTTGTGCCCATTGCCTATTGTCCTATCGTTGGCCACCACTGAAAAGAGCCTAGTCTCATCCTCTTGACACCTTCCCTAAAGAAATTTGCACAAACTGATAAGATCCCCTATCAGCCTTCTCTTCTTTAGGCAAAATAGGCCCAGTTCTCTCAGCCTCTCCTCACAGGAGAGTTGCCAACATTCCCTAATCAACTTTGTAGCCCTACTCCGGAGTCTCTCCAGTGGCTCCATGTCTCTCTTGTACTGGGAAGCCCAGAACTGGACAAAGCGATCATGGCTGTATAGAGTCCTGATGATATTTAAACATATTTTGAAAAACTATTAGAATGTCTCTCTACCAACATAATAGTCAGTTCTGACTGTCGTAATGAGTTAAATAGCGAGAGCTGTTCTGGTCTCAGCAAGAGGGGCACACATCTCTTTGCCAAAAGGCTGGCCAACCTGGTGAGGAGGGCTTTAAACTAAGCAAGAAGGGGGAAGGGGAGTGTCACACAGACAGGGCAATCAGTATCATGCAGCCAAAGTCAGATGGCATCCAAAGGGAGTATGGCAGTGGGGAAGTGAGGATAGGAGGCGATTATAGAGGGTCCTGCCCTTGGGGAAAAATAACCCCAGTCACCAGTGCAAGCTGGGGACTGACCTTCTGGAGAGCAGCTCTGCAGAGAGGGACCTGGGCGTCATGGTGGATGACAAGTTGACCATGAGGCAGCAGTGCCCTCGTGGCCAAGAAGGCCAATGGGATCCTGGGGTGCATTAGGAAGAGCGTCTGCAGCAGGTCGAGGGAGGGGATCCTGCCCCTCTCCTCAGCCCTGCTGAGACCACACCTGGAGTCCTGTGTCCAGGTCTGGGCTTCCCAGTACAAGAGGGATGTGGAGCTGCTGGAGAGAGTCCAGCGCAGGGCTATGAGGATGATCTGGGGCCTGGAACATCTGCCCTATGAGGAAAGACTGAGAGAGCTGGGCCTGTACAGCCTGGAGAAGAGAAGGCTGAGAGGAGACCTGATCAGTGTCTATCAGTACCTCAAGGGAGGCAGTGAGGAGGATGGGGCGGCCTCTTCTCAGTGGTGGCCACTGATAGTAGAGGAAACAGCCACAAACTGAAGCACCAAAAGTTCCACAGGAACTTAAGGAAAAATTTCTTGACAGTGAGGGTGCCAGAGCCCTGGCACAGGCTGCCCAGGGAGGTTGTGGAGTCTCCTTCTCTGGAGATCTTCCAAACCCGCTTGGACGCAGTCCTGAGCCACATGCTGTAGGTGACCCTGCGTGTGCAGGGGGTTGGACTAGATGATCTCTAGAGGTCCCTTCCAACCTTAAGCATTCTATGATTCTATGATTCTATGGTCTCATACATTCTGGTCATGTATGAGAACTAGTGTTCTTATACATTATCATAAAATAAGTAGAATTTTGCTACAAATATTCATAACTTAAAGCAGCTCTTGAATAGTCAGGGCCAGAGTTAAAATTAAGTGTGGCTCAAAGTGGGGTTCACAGCTATACACAAAGAATATCACACTAGATCTGTTTTTGTTGTAAGTATATCATAGCATGAGATAGTTCTTTTCATTGCTAACTTCTGCTAATTGGTTAGTTGGTAATTCGTTCCTCTTCTTGTTATTTTTTAAATTAGAGACCTAAATCTAGTTCGTCTCATAAAGAGTTAGCATATTCCTTTAAATTTCCTACCTGAAATCAACAATAACAGTATGTCCTTATTTCCTCTCAGGTAAATTTTTATGAGATTGAATTCAAAATCGCACATAAGTCACCATCCACATAGAGAAGATTCAATTTAGACAGCTAATTTTCATTTATACTTTTCCGCTTTGGGCAGTTAAAGATGAAAATATTGGCAATACCACCTTTTTCACATTGCATGCATAATGCATAAGCAGCTCTGAAATGTGTGCAGAGAATGAGTTTGTTAATGAACAGAAAGTTCACATAGTCAGAAATTACCAGTTCAGACGAAAACAAATCTATAAACAACATGAAGAAGATAAAATGGAGGCTGACTCTTAGAAGCACAGCAGTATTTATGAGGAAACAAGGTACAGCAGTTTTTCAGTTTGAATTTTGGATTTTTCATATTATACTGCTACTGGTTCATGTGAAACATTAATATTATTATAGCAACCTATTTCATACATATGTTTTAATTTCTTGCTTATGATTATGTAACTTCTATATTTGTTGCTGTTTTTCCAGAATATAATATTTTAAAAGTTGTCTAGAAGATTAGGGGAAGCAAGTATCTAATCTACATCTATTGCTAAAAGTAAAAAATCCCCAAAACAGAACTCTAGAATCAGCTTAATTTTAAGGAAGTCAATGAAAAATCATAGGAAAAAACAAATGTAGAGGTAAAATATTTTTAAAAGATGTAATACTTTAGGTAAAAGATGTAATACTTTAGGTAAAAGATGTAATACCTTAGGAAGCTTGCAGAAAGAATCATAGCAGTCTAAGTTATACTCTCATCAACTTGTATGCATTTCCAAATTAATAAATATAAATATCAGCTGTTAAAGATAGATCTTGTGAAACATCATTTTTCACTACTTTGTAATACAAGGAAAAGCTAAATCATATTTCAGGATTTCCCACTACGGTCTCAGGTTTTTTTTGCTGCCTACCAAACAATGTTATATCGTGAATGCCAAGATTTTCTGATAATTTTATGCTGTGTTCCGACATAATATTGGTGAATCTCAAAAATTAGGGTTGCAAACTTTGCAGATTTTTTAATTAAGCACAAAAATGTTATGTGTATTCTGTGAATGTCTGGAAAGCTCTGTTCTGAAATTCTTAGAAATATCTATTTGTTACCTTTCCATTTAAAAAGGAAATCCTGCTCTACCAGAGTCAATCCAAATTAGCTCTGTTGACTTTGACAGGGTTAATCCATTTTGACACTGCTGAAATAAAGTGGGGATTTTGCTCTTCATCTTATGAGAAAACGGATAACGGAAAGGTTAACAAATATTTATACTTATAAATCCAATTCAAGGAAGCACCTATATTCAAAGAAGTATTTACATATGCTCTTTAGTCCCAATACCCAAGCATATGCTTAAATCACAAAAGCAGTGGAGATATTTTTTCTACATCTTCAGAATTTACTATTAGGTATAGGAATCTCAAATAGAAATCCATCATAAATTGTCATTAGTGCAAGAGTAGAGACTTGGGAGATTTGCTTCTTTGATGGTGCGCACACCAGTAAGATGAACTTAAGTTATGTACTTATGTACTGTATCAGTATAAAAGAAATGCCTCATTATAAATTCTGAAAAATATAGAAACATTATCTCTGCTGCTTTTCTGACCTTGCAGTAGGATTAGATTTGGATCTTTGCAGCCTAAGTAGAATTTTATCACCTCAGATATAACAGTTCTGATTTTATAGACAATTCCTTTACCTCATTATAACTGACTTTGGCTATATAACCAGTTTTGTCTGTCAATACATAGAAATGTCTTCTAGTTTTACTCACTTTTTAAAATACACTTCCGTATTATACGAAGAGCACGAATGTGAGCAACATTAAAGAGAAATGAGCTTGTAAGTAGATTGTCATCAGAATCCAAAACCACTCTCAGTTTTTACCCCATCTTTTTCAATTTAATAATTCATCTAACCTTGAAATTTTCTGATCTGAAGTCCCACAGTGGCTGGGAGCACAAGGAGAAAAATTTATACTTTTTTCTTTTTTTGTAAACTCCCTCTAATGATTTTGAAATCAGTCGATTCTAACAAAGGCGAAAGTGCTATTAGAGCAGTTGGAAGGTCTGCTAATTCATCCTATCAGGTGAGCAACTGCTGCTGCTAAGATTTCTGTAGAGCTTTGAGTAGAAGTTGGAACTTTCCTGGGCTGGACCCTCAAAGAATGATCTTCTTACTTCCATCTGAGTTTATAGATGGTTAAGTGCAAGTATCGTTCACTTATTTTGATAACTTAAGGAATTAGAAACAAACCACATAAGACAAGAAGATGAGCTGAAATGTAATTGTCTTTAAATAGAATGGCCAGTTCAGGCTGTCTGATCTAAACCAGGCAGAGTAACTGCTGGATTTTTTATACCTATCTTCCCCCTATTTAAAGCCTGAAGTTTGTGTTAAGGGGTAAACATGGCATGACACTAAGAAAGAAGGTTGTTTTCTTTTGGCTTCCTATTATGCATATGCTAAGAATGCCCTCGTTATGTGCTTCAATTATTTGTTTACGAAAGAGGAATACAATGCCAAAGTCACTATTAAATAGGAATACAATACCAAAGTCACTTCAATATTCAGAGTCAAACTGGACAAGAGGATTAATAAGTCTGTGTGCATACAGGTCCAATTCCAGGACCCATAAGATCAAACTTAAAGATAGAATCATAGAATCACAGAATCATTAAGGTTGGAAGGGACCTTTAGACATCATCTAGTATTGACTAAGGCTTTAATACATTACTAATGAATCCAAAATAAAGAGGTTGTTGTGTAAGAAGCCGGCATTTAGGACGTCGTGACTGCTTTCTCAGAGCTCAAATTAGATCCCTGATCTGGATTTGCTTTGACAGGAATTGTACTAGACAAGTCATTTTTCATCTGTTAGTAATTAGGTTAATTTGATTAGGTTGATTTAATTGATTGAAAGGACATAGTTTAGACTCTCGATGAAATGGACAAGATCTTATATGTGTCCTAATGGAAAATGTCTGATTACGGGCTGTAGGTCAATCTGATTAAAACGTTCTGGTGAGTGAAAGAGGTACGCAGCAAATATTAGGAACTATATTGCTTTAAATTTCTTACATTTGTAAATGAACTTTATCTATAAGCATGTATGCTTACATTATATATGGGACAGCCAAGATAAAGAAATCTCTAGTTTGTTACTCATTGTAACAAAAGACATCTCAGTCCAAATTACACTGTATTTATCCCAAATTACGCTCTGGTTTCTGATGGAGGGATGCACAAAGGATTTTTCTGCACTACTTCCTTCTGGCATCAAGTTAGTTTATTTGTCTGGTTTGCTATTTATAACTCTTCATCTCTTTATACATCACTGTTCTGAGGCCTGATTCTCCAGTGTCTCTGCTCAGATGTAAATAAGTTCTCCAAAGAGGAAGAAATCATAGAATCATAGAATTCTTAAGGTTGGAAGGGACCTCTAGAGATCATCTAGTGCAACCC
>VZSV01000039.1:335686-367921 GCA_013398735.1 Nothocercus julius | reverse complement strand
CCGGGACGAGCGCCCGCTCCGGAGCCCTTCCCTTCGAGATCCAATAAGGCATAAAAATGAAGAAATGTCATATAATACTATAATTATTTATAAATATCTGTGGAATATTGAGAAAGTACTTCAACAGGCCTTTTATTCTGGACATGACACAAGACCAATGTAGTCAGTAAAACTAAGACATGTACAGAAGTTCTTAAGCTCAGAAACAATGTGTAGGATAAGCTTTTCATTTAAAATCTACTTCATGATACTATCTTGACATGTTTTTCTATGTAGCTTCCTGTATAGCTGTATGCTTTAACATGCGATACTATTTTGCCCACCTTGCACAAAGTGTTTCTCTGCACAAAACAAAATTTTCCACCTGTTTTATTAAACCTATTTCATGCCTTTTGAATTCCTTAACTCTAGTTATATCTGCATTAAATCTAAGAAAGCTTGTTATCAATTCTTTTTTTGGAGCAGGTAAGGGGAAAAGTAGTATTGTCTGAATTTCAAGTTCCTTTTCATTAAAACAGCTCTGTAAACTAATGCTATGTCCTTAAAGTGAGTCAATAAGTCTCCACTGCTCATCTGCATCTGCATAAACAGAAGCAGCTCTTGCCTCAGGGGCCCTTATGGTCAAGGGTCCACAGGGTATTGGATGCTGCTCCTATTTTTGTCAAATGAAAAAAACAAAACAAAACAAAAAAACCCTTTTACTAAGAATCTGTAGTCGTGCAGAGTATTTTGAAGAGATTTCATTTCAGTTTGAAACTTCAGTAGATGCAAACATCAGATAAATACTAAGAAGAAAAAAAGAGTTGAAGCAGAGTAGACTACTGAGCTTTTCCTTTGAGAGACAAGAGGACAAGCTGCTGCTGCTAGAGAAGAATGCCTCTTCAAAAGTTGTATTTTTGTTTGTTCTGTCTCATTTATCTGTTTCATCAAACATGCCTATTATATTAGCCTGTGTTTGTATGCATGTCTTGTATGGAGTTTAACTGAGTGCTGCACCACTATTTCAGTATCTCTGTAGTGTTTTGCTTTCAGTTCATTTCCTTGTATTCTGACTACTTGACTTGTACTACATCATCTCTTAGCCAGGTAAGAAAAATCTTACCAACATTGATAGAAAAGGATAAACGTCTATTCCCTAAGGTGATTTTTTTATTCACGTACAGAGAGTACAAATATATAGATAGATTTAGATTTTTTTTATTGTCATTATGCTGACCTTATGAGCTTTCCCTCCTGGCACTGCAGGTCTTAAAGTAAGATTTTAAAAAAAATCTTCTCCAATAAGCATTATTTGCAAGTTACAAATCTGTGTCCATAGTATGCAATGAAAGATAGTATTACGTAAGAAATTCAGAATCATGAATGTAGTTGGCTATAAATACAATATTTCCACTTGTTTACCTTATCATTTTCTTTGCCAATAGCATATGGATAGTCATGTATCCAGTAGATTTTTTTTTTGCGGTTGTTTTAAAGGTTAGATTTAGGTGTCCCGTTCATACTGAATACCATTTCTGCTGAATGATGGGATTGATAAAACATCTGAGATAAATTTATATCATATTACAACTTATACTTGAGTGATAGATTTTGTTCCACTCCTTTGGAGGACTGTTGTATAGCTGAATATGTTTCAAGGTTACAAAATTATATGTTGCCTCAGAGTTTTCCTTTTATTGTTATTTATGCTCCCTTGGACCTGCTTAAGCGTTTTTCTTTCTGCTTTGATAGAAACACGCTGTTCAAGGATTTCTCTCATTGACACAGTTTAGCCAAGATATATATATGTTTTATACCTTTTTTGGTTCCATCCTCAAAGGTCAGACCATGCAGCACTGTAGTTTCTGCTTTTCTTTTCAGCATTCTCCTGAATTTGTAAATGCCCAGAGCTCGGCACTATGGGTGGTAAGCCACAACTCTCCCATTTAGGCAGATATGAATGCATTTCTCGTTTATGATGCATGCATCTCTGTTTACCTAAAATAATAACACAATTTTTATTTTTATTTTTTTTCTCACTTCTGCAGCGTTTGCAAGATCGTATTTGACTTGTTATCCATTGTTACTCTAGGACTTTTTCAACACTATTGCTTTTATCTCTGATTCAAAACTGATTCTTTTTCCTCATAGATACAGGGGTAATTTTTTTTTTCTGGTGCTCTCTCCCCTTTTCTCCCCCCGACTCTAGCCTTTCAAAATTGCTGAACAACTCCAAAAGAGGAAAAATGTAGAGATAGGCTGTTCTTAGCCTCGCCCTCTCCAAAACATCTGCATTCATATGCAGTCTCCTAAAGCAATCAGCCACAGAAATATCACATTCAGTTTTTCAGTTCCAGGTTAATTAAGAAACAAAAAAACAAACAACTCCCCTCCCCCACCCCCAACCTCAAAGCCTTCAAAGTCTTAGGACAGGTCATGTGCTATAAGCTTGTTGCTTCTCTGTGAGAGGCAAGATAATTCCCTGAATTTTGGCCCCACATCTGTATGGATATGAAGTGCCAGAAGCAGCAGAAGCTCTGGGTTGGGGTTCAAATGGCCATTTGTACTTTACTATATTGGAAGAAGAAAAGTTCCCAGAATGTTCCTTCAAAAGATCATAAGAAGAGGACCCTGGGGAGTGGGATCATAAGCATTCACAAGTGCCATCCTTAAGCTTGACTTGGGCTTCCTCACCACAAATACATATAACCTTGTTTGCAGGCTTTTGTGAGAAGGGAGGAGAGAGGAGATAGGAACTTCCTTCACTCATTGCAAAGCTATATTGAATCATCATTTTTATTGCTCTTATTCTGGGTTTTGGTTTCACTTCCACAAAGCAAAAAGCAAGGAGTTCTCCATTGGGCTGGTAATTTCTGTTTTCATAAATCTAACCCTAAGTGTTGAAGTCCCTCTCTACTTAGGCAGTCAGGCTTTTGAACCTGCATTAGGGTACTTAGGACTGATCTGAATTCCTCAGAATCATCAGATGAAGCTTGACATGAGATCAGAGCTGCTGCTGCTTGTTGTGATGGCTTCCTGGATTCCTTGTCATTTGTCATTTCTCTTTTTTTTTTTTTTTTTTTTTTACTTTCACACCCAGAGAGCACATATCCACTCTCACAATTCCAAGCTAGGTTTTCTAGAAAAGTTTATGTCATTATGTCTCTATGACACAACCTCTACTCACTATGGATGCTAATTGAGAAATAGTGCTTCCTATTTTCTTAAAAGTTAACTATGCAAGCATAGTTTTTATCATCTATTATCTAATACATGGGACTATGTTTTCTTTTGAAAAAAATTTGTTAGGAAAAGAAAGAATGTATTTGCTGTTCAATCTTATTTATTCGTAAAACTGCTTTTTTTTCCCTTGATATAGTAATTCAACATCTTTCTTTCCCTAGGTCATTTTGTCTTATTTTTTAAGTTGTGTATCTACCTATTTATTTATTTTTGCTGATAACCTTATATGACATTGATCCTTTTGTCACTTTCCTCTTTGATTTCTCATTTCCTATACAGCTTTTATTATGCTTTAGATGTCTGAGCAGTCCCTTTAGGAACCACAGCAAGATCAAGTAAAACAGGCATTTGGGTTGTGATATTTTCTTCTTTGAAGCCTACTTTTAATTTTGGATTGAAAAAAGTAAGAGTAAAGAATACAGAATTGTTAAGACTTTCTCTTCAATTCAATGTTTGACATTAACTTCTTAGAAAGATAGATGACTTGTGTTCTTAGTATTTAAGGATTTTAGACGGTCTGGTCTGATAAGGCATCCCCGGTACATTTACCAGCCAGTTGATGGAAGAACTGACAATATGATGTGAAAAGTCTTCATCTGAACATTAATGTTGGTAATGGGTAGTCTGTCAAGCGTTTTTCATAATTTTTTTTTTTTTTTTTTTTTTTTTTTTTTTTTGCATTGTATAAGGTCATGGTACAAAAAATGGCAAATTATTGGGGACTGGAAGTCCTAACCCCTTTTATTTATTTATTTGTTTATTAGCTGTCATCACAATGCTCTTAGCTCTTGTGACAGGAAACAAATTTTAAACTACAAGTTTTGGTCATTACCTTTTGAACATTGAGATTAGGTGTTCAATCACTATTCATAAAGAAATCGATGATTTGAGCAACTGTATTTGTTATTTTGCAATATGAATCAGAAGAGACAATCCACAAAAAAATCTAGATGCCGTGCAGAGTACAAGGGTACCATTGCTTAAACTTAGTCTGGATTATAATGCATGAAGAGCATACTGTGTTAATTCCCTTTTTTCTGTGTTCACATGGTTACTGCTTCCAGTATCTCTGTCAGAGACCATTTGGCTGCCCCGATTGGCCACGTAAAATGGATTGGTTACAGTCTGTTTTTAATCTTCTTTTTCATTCTCAAGTTTTACAAAATTTTAATCACCTCTAAATTCTACAGACATGTGAAGGTGCTAAGGAAAGTCGTATGCACTTAGCCAGTACGGAGATGTACTTTTCAAAGCATTTTAAACTGCTCACTGCGTCTAGTTTCTCACTACTTAGCAAAAATTAGATAACGAAAATGTCATGCTGGTGCAATCTTAATTCACAGAAATGGAAATTTTGTGTGAACTGGGGAAAAGTCCACATTGCCTGATGAAAAGAGTATCAGCCACAAATATAAGAAAAAACATGTTCATGGCATGTCAATCACAACTTAAGTTTAGCAGTAGTTATGCATCTATAGTGTTTAAATATAACATCAATGTTTTGAAGAAGCTAGAATGCAGTTCAAAGTACCGACATCAGTCCTTAAAATGCATAGTATCAGAGATCAGCTTCATGAGTGTTTCCTCTTAACTTTTATTTCCTCACATAGTCAGTCATAGTACTAGGAATTACAGGAAGGGTAGCTCAGGGCTTTCACTGAGCATGATGTTTTTGAAGTTACAGACTTTCAGTACAACAACAAAGCTCCATCATCTTACTTTGTTTTTGACCAGAAATTTTGGTTGAAACAGTTTGGATTTTTTGTTGTTGCTTTTGGTTCTTTATACATTATTTCTGAGACCTAAATCCAGTAATTATTGCCATTCAGGCTTTCTTAATGAATTCAGGCAATGTTAATGAATTCAGACTTCTTAGATTTCTCTGACTGACCTTTTTAAATATAACAAGTAAAAAGTGTGGCTGTAAATATATATGTGTAATAGTAGTACTATTTGAGTAGACATGCAATTTAAGAAAAAAAAATATTTAGGTGATTTTGCTTTTCTTTTACCTTTTCAGATTCTACAAGCAAGTTCTAGTCATTCTTGCACCTGTGTTTGACAAGCACTCATAATAAATATATCTCTGTTTTAAATCATTTCTCATAGCATGTGAGCAATTGAAACTTGAATTTACAAAATTCTAGCTGTTATTATTTTCTACTTCTGACTTTAGTGCAAGCTAAAGTAACTAAGTAAAAAATGTTTAGTTAAAGTATGTGTGTTTAAATTTAATTTAAATTAACATTAATCTAAAAGTGAAAAAATAACTCAAAAGTTCTTGCAATTATTACAGACTTTTAGGCTAGTTTATTATCACTTGTATTTAAGAGTTAGGCATGTAGTCTAAACCAGCTGCTTAGTCTCGCTCATTCAGGAATGGAGAGAAATAGGCATTGCCAGGGATTCATTCAAATATCTTATTGTAGACAAGGTTGAATTGTTCTCTGGAAGTGTATATCTTGATTGACTGTAGAGGGACAGTAGAGAACAAACTTAATCTAGTCTGAGATTGTGCTAAGAGTGTGATACAACTCCTGGTTTTAATTAAATAAAATAGGCAGCTGAGTAATTCAGGTTTTTTAAGAATTTGGAACAGAAATATGTGCTACTAAAACAGAACAGAAACTTCTGTACAGCAGAAACAAGTGCTACTAAAGGGACTTAAGAGTGGCAGTCAGACATGAATGGAAAAGCACAGATTTGCAGAAATTGTATTTTAGCTCATTTGATTTGTTAGGATTTTTGATGTTTGTTTGCTTGTTTGTTCCCTACGTAATTCCTTGTCTTTGCAGGAAAGAAGAAGTGTCTTTGAAAAAAAATAATCTGGAATTACATGCACTCTGAAATCTCTTTTTCTTGCTCTTCATCATAACTAGCAGCTTTATAAAATAACCTAGCTGTGTGAGGGCATATGTGATGCTCTCATTGCATGCATTTGGTTTAGACATGTTCTGTCTTTTGTTGATAACCCACCTTTATACTAGAGCGCTCTAAATTTTCACAGTCTTCTAAATATTCCACCTCATTTCCCATTTCAGATTTACTGTGGAACTGTGAAACTTCCTGTCCAGAAGGTTGTTGTCTTGCTCCCGTCTTCTGTGGTTTTTTTTTTTTTTTTTTTTGTGGTAGCGGGATAAATACCAAAATCATCACTTGCTTCTGAACTGAATAGGTCATCCATGAGGGACAGAGTAGAAACAACTGTTATGGGATATACATGCTGTAAAAGAAGGGATCAGTTCTCTGCTTTGTCAGCCCCCGGGAGCTGGGACATGTTTACTGAGAGTGCCCATCCTGTGATAAATTTCCTTGCCTCAAGTCTCTGAAATCTAGAATCTCAGGTTCAGCGGTTCTTTGGGATTGCTCCATTGCAAGTGCCTCTGACTTTGTGTTCACAACACTGTCCTAATATCTATATAGAATATAGTGCTCTTCCCCAGAATGAATGAAACCATTTATGTAGATCTTAGTATCTGCAGTTTACTGCTCCAAACAGCTAATTTACTGTATCATTGCAATATTTTTTTAGATTAAGGTTCCCAAAACTGACCTTAACCTATGTTACATTTGGATTTTATTTTCTTATTCATCAGTTAAAAACTTCTCTTTTAAGCTTCTTTTCTGTAAACGTAAGTATATGTTTTTAACACTCAGAAAATTATATCTGAGTAAATGCTGTAACATTTATGACTGTGGTCGTTGCAGAAGGTATTACAATACTACTTTAAAGCTGTTTGTTCATTTGGTCATTCATGGATTGGAATAATTGTGGTGAAAGTATGTCAGGCACTCTAAGGAAAGTCACAAAGAAGATATAAACTCTACAGCTTAGTTGGAAACAGACGGCAAAATGTAACTGTTCACCATCACAAATGTGCTATAGGTGAATAATTCTTGTATTCATTTAACATAATAAAAAATGGGGGATGCAAGATTAAAAATTCCAGTGTTTTCACAAATACAGTATGTTTTCAAAATGCAATGTTTTCACTAGTCTTGCTTATATTTCACCTGTTATCTCCAGCTAGCCCATCTTGCAAATTACAAAGAATGATGTATATAAAGAGTAGTAAAAGGTTCATACTGTAGAGGGAATGAATGCTTCTTAAGTTTCTAGGAAAAATAAATAAATAAATAAATCAGTAAATTCTTTACCCTGGGCTGCTGGAGACCCAGGAGGAGTAGAAAATGATGTTACCTGTAAAGGAACAGAGGACCAAAAAAAGGCTGGGAGGGATTCTTGGGGCACTCACACAAGTCTGGACCCTGCTCACTTCTGACCACCTGAAGCCCCAAAATGACATCAGGCTTTATGCAGGACTCTTCAGGGCCGGTGGCTGACTCCCTTCAAGGATGGCCCTCATGCAGTCCAGCCCCTTACAGCTTTGTCATGTAACTCTGCCTGTTCATTTTCCAACTTATCAGTCAGGCACAAGGAAGCAGGCGTTTCTCTTCTTTTAGTGGCATTTTCACTAGTGCTCTGAATTGCCAAGAGTTTCAACAATTGTGATGGCAAACAATTCCCTCTCACTCAATCACTGTGCCATATATATATATATATATGTATAAAATAAAATCCTGTGCTTTTCTAGAGTACAACTGTGAAACAGTTATTCTGTGTAGTCATAGATATAGTAAAAGTAATAATAGCTATAACTGTGATTGTTAGATAATTTTAAAAAATTCATATTCTTTCCTCTTATTTTGAAGGTCTTATTGTTCTGTTCTCCAGTTTCTCCCTATCTATATTTATGAGTTTAGTAAAACTACATGTTTATTTAAGGTTTTTTTTTTTTTCTGTCCACTCTATTGTAAGGAAATGAGAAGTCATAATTACACCAAAAATATTTCAGAAATATAAAAATAAAACAAGAAATTGATACAGTACAATAAAATAGTATGCCATGTCCCCAAGGTGAGCAAGCAGGGATAGCTGCATTTAAATAGATACTCACTTGAGCAACCAAACTTCTTGCACAACACAATTCATAAAAATAATCATACAAAACAAAACACAAAGTAAAATACAATAGCTAGCAGTCCCAAAACTAACTAAATAAAGATACAACAACAAAAAACTCAGTCAAAACTTTAAAATAGAATTATAGAATTACGTGTTCCACACATGAGAGCATGTGCAGCAATTCTTAATGATCTTGGCTGTTGTATGCAGGGACGCTCTGTATGGGATGCATCCCAGCTCTACCTCCAAGAGGCACCGGGTGGGCTATGTATGCAGTTAATAATCCACTTTCAATAGGGGTCAAAGGCCTTGTTAAAGAGCTGAACAGCTGGTCATGTCTAATTTCCCAATTTGGAAGTTGGCTGATGGTTCAGCCAGTTGGCCATTTCTTTATGATGGCTGGCTGTTTTCTGGGTTTGCATCATTTTGTTTCTGACAGCTGCTGTTTGAAAACTTCCTTACCTTGTCTTTCCCATTCTCTAAGCCCTTTAAAAACAAGTGATGTCCTTACATGCCAAAACTTACTGCCTGCTTTAGATGACTACACATGTTCCAATAATAGTCTCAGCGCAGTCTGGGAAGCTTATGTTCCAGATGCCAATTATTATATCAGGCACATTTCTGGAGCCAGCAACAAGTAGTTAAGTGGTTTCACGATAGTATCAGAAACTTTTGCATCATTAGTCAGAGCGGCTTATTTTCTTGCAATAGCATGGTTAACCATCACATGCAACAGCACAAGATAGTGAATTTCCAAACAGCCATTTCTTCCTCCCCAAAGCTCTGCCACCTGTGTATAGCTCAGCTGATGATTTCTTTTCCTCTTGCCTTGGTGTGCCTAGGTACAAATGTAGTTTTCCTTCTTCTTAGGTGCTGGTTCCCTGTCCCGCAATTTTTCCTTTATCCCTGCCCTCGAAACCAATGACAAGTCCTATCACAGATAATCTGCAATATGTTAAATTAATTCTCTTGGTCATGATGTACTAATATATGTGGGAACAGGGCAGCAGTTCATGAAATCTTATGTTCTACAGTGCCTATCCAAGAATACCCCTGCAATTCCTACAAAACAACCAGACATCTCCTTGAACAACTTCATAGATAGAAATACTCAATCAGAGATAGTCTCCACTAGATCTTTGCTCTGATCAAATAAACAGGAGATTGATAGTACAAAAGCTAGATGGCAAAATCAGAGTGAATAGAAGTTCTAACATTACTCATAAATATAAGCAAGTGCGAAATTAGATAATCAGAACTAGACAGTTGAAAGATAGAAATCCTAATTGCATATGAGAAGGGCATGGGCACATAATAGTACAGTGACCTCTTGGCTCATAATCCATTATAAATTCCTTGTTAACATATCTTCTGTTAAGAGTCTGTGTCCTTCTTCATAATACAAGTGAGAACAGGTTTTCCAAAACAAATCTTTGTTTTTCTTTTTGGCCTCTGTTACTTAGCAGGAAGAGAGAAGAGTTAAAATAATCAAAATCTTATACCTCCCTCTTACCTAAACCTTGCCTTTTCCTGAAATATTAAAATAAATTTGGCTTTTTAAAGCAGATTGCCCAGTGATCTAGAAAAGACAGAATCCACTTCAGTGTCTACTGCCAGATATACCTATGCTACATATTGCAATGAAGAGTAGATTCTACCTGTAATTTCTGTAGCCATAAGGCATCTTTGAGACTAGGAACTGTTTAGTCTAACATGGGAGAATTCATAGACAAAACAATTTAAACAAACCCCACCCTTCAAGCTTGATTCTTTCTAGCAGCTGAAATAGCTGGTAACGTACCTTACAGGTATGACTTCTGTATAGTTTTGGCAAGCTTTGCACCAGTAGTCCATCTGAAATAGTCTGTCATTTCTTCAGTTCCACTTTGAGCAGTAGCTACAGTTTTACATCCTTGGATTGCAGGCTCCCCTTTCTTTCTTCCTGCCATGCCAAAAATAACCAACTGTTTTATTAAATTAATGGTTATTAAACAAGCAAATTCACTGTTCTTTTATGGACACAATATTTTCCAGATAATATGTTGTTGTTAACCATTATTTAATTTTGCTTCAGATCTTTTCTATTTAAGTCCAGAAAGTGAGACAAAGTAATAGTCAGCAGGTAATATGAACACTAATTAAAAAACTAATATCAGTAAGTCCTATTCTCCACATCAACAACATAATTTAAAACATCATAAATGACTGTAGACCTTCTGAGCATAGTAAATGATTGTGTGTGGTTCCCTCATTTATTCCCCTAACCAGAAGTGAAAGCAATATGGCAATAATATATTATGTTAGACTATAATGATTACTCTTATTACCTATTTAAAAGTCTTGGGGCTAAATACATTTTATTTTGAAATTTTTTAAGTTCATGATTATGAGAGGTGAAGAAATCAGCCTTTTCCCTTTCCCTTTCCCTTTTCCTTTCCCTTTTCCTTTCCCTTTCCCTTTCCCTTTCCTCTTTTGTCTTTTCTCTTTCCCTTTCCCTTTCCCTTTCTCTTTCCCTTTCTGCTTCCCTGATCTTATTCTTTTGCACTGGCAGCATAAATATTTCCCACAAAAGAAGTGTAACAGAGAAAGCAAAAGCCTGTAAGCATCTGGGACCGAACTGTCCTGGTTTTTGATGATAAAGCCTCAGTCCTCTAATACTAATATAGGGAGATGATATTGTCCGGAAAACTAGGATGATTTTGCCTGTGTTTTCCTCTTGTTTAATTTATGGGTACTTTCACTTGGAAACAGCTTTTGTTTTTCTGAGAGTCTCGGCCTTATTTACAAGTCCAATATGGAGAGTCTCGGCCTTATTTACAAGTCCAATATGGACTTTGCATCACAAACATTTGGTTTTCTCTTGTCAATTCAGCATAAAATGAGATGATTTGACATTCTAAACTGCTGTGAATAAAAGATTTCTTTTTCGTCAGCTATTTCTCTGAAAAGCCAATGGATATCAGTAAATATAAAATCTTTTTTTTTCTGCTTTTTTTTTCTGCTTTTTTTTCTTTTTTTTTTTTCTTTTTTAAATAAAAGATTAATTTTGAAAGATACACTTTAGGTATTTTGTTTTTCTCCTTCATTTAATGTCACTGTGTTTTGTCATAGATTTCTTTCACTTTGCTTCTTATTAGGTATAACTGAGATAATGCCTAAATCACAATGAAAATTGTTAACAATGGCTGCTCTCACTGAACTTGGATATTTTCTAGCAACAGTGAAAATTTAACATCCTGATCTTTCAATCGTCTTCTCTTACACTTTTACGTGCATTTTAGCATTATAATAGCTAAGAAATGTCGCCAAATTTTTGCAAATCATAAGCTTTGTGAGTACTCTCCTCCCCGTACTACTATTTAGCCTATAGCTTGCAAGATTATAAATTCTTAAAATAACTGGGCATGGTTGAGTATTTTTAACTTTAAAAGCTCTAGTTACTAGTTTTTACTTCATTTTCTTTAAGTCATTCATGTTTCCTCACGCACAGAAGTTAATTTAAAAATAGTATATGTGTGACCCTCTCCCGTGTGGTGTTTTGCAAATTCAGCCAATGAAGCTGGTCAATTTTATTTTTAATATCCCCACTGTTGAATTTTATGTCCATTTAGTGTAGAATAATCTCTCCAACAGAGTTGAACAGAAGAGTCCTAATCTTTATTCATAAGGCCAATAAATTTGTTCAAAGCACACATCTGCTAAAGGCTGAAATTACTATGAACAAGATGAATTGTGACTTTATTTAGGTTTCTAGTGACAGTTATTTATGAAAAAGGTACAAGCTTTTTCTTGTTTTATCAATCCTTTTGATCTTTAATGAAGTTTGTTGTGTAGATGGTGAAATATAAAGCAAATAACTTGGATGATTTTTTAATGATGTATGCCAACAAAAGAAATAAAGTAATAAAAATGTCCATTAAGCATTCTGGTATTTTCATTTCATTTCTACTTAGGCCATGTTCTAAAACTTATGTTAATTCTTCTGCACAAAAGAGCAAATGAAATAAAAGACTTGCACTTGATTTTAATTCTCCCAGAAGAGTGATTACTTTAATAAATTCATTTGTGATACTTTAAAATAGTTTTATGTTACATTAAAATAGTTTTATTACATAAATTTTGGAGTTATGTTTTCTGATGGTTCCTCAGCAGTGTTTTTATGCAATTAGGAGTTTCCAGGGGTGGTATCCAGCAAGATATATGGAAATGTGCTTAGCATAAAAACAGAGCAAAAACATGCCCTGCAATTGTTTTAACAGGGGAAATATTGCACAGACAGACTTTGTAGTTTCTTGATGATCCATAAGGTGGCAAGACATACTCACTCTGGTCAAGGAACCCAAGATCCTGGTTGTAAAACCAAGAAGGAGACCAGTCCTGTGGAAAAAATGACTTAGTCTTTCTCAGCATCAATAGTAATTTACCCATATGTGATGTCTGAATATGTCTATTGTGTTTCATTCTTAATTTGTGTTTAAAAAAAAAAAACAGACAAAACCAAACAAACAAAAACAGGAAACACCCCAATATGAGACTAATCTAAGCGCTTGGTTGCTATTATTATTCTAGAGAAATGCTTGATCCTGTGGCAACAGGCCCTCTTCATCTATGCTCAGTCTTACCTATGCTTGAGAGTTAACATTGTGAAGGAAACTGGAAATTCATAACAGGCTAAGGGAAACACTAACCTTTTTGAAAAAAGTGAAAACCCCACCCTTCATTAGCAGGGTTAAAATCAAAAACATTTTTTTTCTTTTTTTCTCTCTCTCTTTTAGTTAGTAGGAACTAATGGTCTTTCCCAAGAGAGGTCTACCAATGTGCTACTGAGAAATAGTGCATTGCTTTTCTGCAGGATTACAGAAACATGGGTCAGTCACAACGGTTTTCAGGGGCCTGTGGATTGGGGAAAGGATGTGATTCTCATGAGTAGCACAAGCTGGCAAAGGAGTATAAATAGAATGCCTAAGAAATGTTCTGTTGATTGTTTCTTCTTAACATTTTATCCTTTCACCAGCTACCACAGTACTTTTATTCTAAGAAAGTTTTTTTTTTGTTTTTTTTTTTTTTTTTTTTTTTATTCAAGACCACAGATCACAGATTTTGTGAAGAATGAAGAATATGGGAATAAAGAAGACTGTATAAAAACAGAAGATGTCCACTTACAGTTCATTCATTAAGCAGAAACCAAGGAGAGTAAGGATTTCCTAGTATTTACTGCCTCTGATACAGGCTATCATAATGTCTATGCCCGAGAACGCTAATTGAGCCTGTCATTTCCTAGCTTTTGAATGTTTGATTTTGCAACATGATGTTCTTTTAATGTCTTTTTGTATGCAATATATACATATTTGTTCATATATACAGATCTATACAGTTTCTTTTTATTATTAAAAATTGATAAACACTAGTTTTTAATGACATATCTGCTAAACTATGCATCCTTAATGTTTTCAATACAATATTTGAATAGAATTCTGAATTTACTAGTGTCATTCTATTATAAACAAGGGTCCTTCCTCTTTTAGCAAATTGCAAGAGTGGGCCACTAGACTTCAAAACATCTCTGACTGTATTTTTTTGCTTGATCTATCAAGAACCATAATCTCAACAGGATACAGGGTTATACAGTGTTTTCTACCAGTTGCAGCTCATTTGCCTTGCAAAGTTCTGACTGCCTTGGTCAAAGATGTAGTCACATATCTTCCTAGTCATTTCAGGAAGAGATCTGTTACCATGATAACACTGATGCACTGCCCTTGTGAAAGGTGATTTTAATTTTCCATGAATACAATCCGTAAGGTACAGATGGTACAAAATAAAACATAATGAATTAGACCGATATCTTGATACTTGCAATGGTTAAAATATGGACAGGCAAGCAATGAATAAGAATGAACATAATGTAAGGTTTTATGTGCTGTTACAGGAGTATAAAATCTCCAGAGGTGCTCTGTTGCTCAGCCATATGTTGTTTTCACACTTAAGGCTTGTGAAAGTTTAAAAGATTAATAAGATTACTAATATTAAAGTCTACATCCAAAGAGTTCCCTAGAATCTTAAGAGTCCAGTATCATAGATCTAAGCTATATGTAGCATTCTTGTACTATTGGTTTCAGAACACAGCACAAAACAAGCAAGCAAACAAACAAACAAAAAAATGCATTTCCTTAAAAAAAAAGAAATCTGAAATACCTGAAGTCTTGACAAAATCAATGTACTAAACAAATTTCCCTGTAAATATTAATTGCATCCACTCTTACAATGTGAAGCATGTTAGAGAATAATATGTCCCTTGAATAGATGCTAGTATTCCATGCCCAGACTGACAAAGTTTACCTGGTTTGGACCTCAAATAGAGAAGTGGGATATTAAGCTGTTTTTGTTGTTGTTGTTGTTTTTCTTTTCAATGGAGACATCTGGTTTCTTGGATACTTTCCCAGGATAGCACAACACTGAGTTGCCTCTATGTTAGATAATAAAACTGCAAGTGTGTTGCTTGGACATCACCTTGAGAATAAAGACCTGAGTGCTCCCTCTCTCCTTGAGAGAATTTGTTTAACAGAAACACCATGAAGGTCAAGAAATAGAAATGCAAACTGTTGCCCTTGGAATGGAATAACCAGCCCTGTGCATCCCTTGTGACAGGGGATCATCCTGCAGAAAAGGACCAGATTGTTGTGGTAGGCTCCAAGGTGGAGTCCAACCTCCCTGGAGTTTTTCAAGGTCTGGCTAAACACACCCATGTCTGCCCTAATCTAGTACTGCTGACCCTACTTTGATCAGGAGGTCAGAGACCTCCAGAGTTTCCTTCCAAACATTTCTATAATCCTATATGATCATTACATTTGCAGGGGACAGGAGGGAATATCTAATCCTACCATTGATAGATGCATCCAGCTTTTCTTAACAGAAGACAGCTGAGTAGTTAATCATTCATCCTGAATGCTAGAGCCTAGGATGAAGGCTTGCTAGTGTGCAGGATGGGGAAACTGCAATAATTTCCACTGATTAGTCAGAATTTACTCAAATGACACAAAAGTTTGAACTTGCTTCCATTTAGCAGAGTATCCATATCTTCTTTAGAGAGCATAGTAGCTATGGCACTTTTGGACAGATGTAAGATGATAAAATACTATGATAAATCCCTTCTAAGATAGCTGTAGTCTGTAGATATCACATTGTGGCGGTTTATATGACTAATATAAAGATCTAAGAAGTAAAAGTACCTTCATTGCCCAACTTTGCTACAAAAAGGCCACAAATGCTACAATAATTTCTTATTTAAGAGCTTTATTGGAATCTGTGAATTATGCAAGAAGAAAGAGAAGTAAAAATTAGAGTGCTTAAAGGACAGAGTTGTGTTTTATTTAGCACCTAATATATTTCTTTTCCTGTTTAGTAGCAAAAGAATATGTAGCTATAGTCCAATAAACATACGAGTAAGAGTACTTTGGGTTATATTAGTTTGTTCTGATGTATTAAAGATTCCAATCTGAATTCCCGTTTTGCCATTTCAAGGTCTCTGTTAAAAAGACCTCTATCACTTTATTATCATTTGCTTAGTTTTTGGAAATACTGCAATGCGGAAAAAGAGACATATGTATAATAAACTGAATTTTAAATTTCCATCCTTTTTGAGGCAAGACACACTAATTTTACACTATTAACTTTCAATCATTATATCTTTCAATTGAATCAGAGATGTAACAGCTGTGTTAAATTGTCTGTGGGGATATTAACTTTATGCAGTATATGAGCCTTCTTGATAATTTTGTCTTAATACCAAGTGACTAAAGATGTATGGCTTCTGACGTTGTGTGTGCACTACGTGTTCTGTTATGAAACAGATGTAAATATTTCTCTGATAGAGGGAAATATTGAGTGGTCAAATCAAAAGAAAAAATTCTGTAGTTTATACTAGTTACCTATTTGAATTATATTTTTATTTAGTGCTTTTTAAAATGTATTTACCTTTTACACTATCTCATTAAATAATTAGAATAATATGCATGGGGCTAGAAGTTTTTCCTTACTATAATAATATCTTATCTGCTAGAGACAAGTCAAATAGGATAAAAATTATAGAAATAGGGATTATTCCCCCTTTCAACTGGTGGCATCACACAGGTTGTTGTCGGAAATAAACTCTTTTTCCTACAAATTACTCCTTTCTGTAACCCTAGAGAAGACTCTGAAGGGTGATACTATGTCAGCTAACAGAGAAAATGAAAAAGCTCTCTCCAGAGTTGCAGCACGGATGGAGAAGATAAGGTAAACTTATTCTTTTTGAACGAACCATGCTTACAAGCCACAATTCTGCATTAACTTAATTAGCTAATGTTATTATTGACAGATTTATTCATACAGTTGTTCAGTAGTCTTATCTAATGATTGTCCTTTGCATATAAATTGACTTTGGGGTTGTAATCTAGTTTCTTAATAAATATAAAGATATATTTATCTTGTTGTGGAAGCACTTGAAACAAAATGTATCTTGGAAACACAAACATTATTCTATGAAAATGTTGTTCATTATCATGTCATTTCTAAGCCCCTGATACTGTACTGAGAGTGTCATAGAGCTATACACACAGGTGAGTAGCTGTAAACCCTGCTGTAAGTGACCATTATTCAGGTGACATATTACAGGAAAGTTAGTATTCTCCAAATACTAACTCTGGTGAGTATTTTCATAGGCTGTTGGACTCTTATTTTGGCAATGAGCTCTCCCAGCAGAAACAAGATGAATGGTAATTATCACTGAATAAATAAGGCCTCTGGTATCAGAAGAGCAGCATAGGTAATACAAAAGCCATAATTTGGGACATAATGACTGATATAGCTATTTTAAACAGAGTGTTTAGACATCCAACATACCACATCATCATGCTTATTAAGCAAATGCTGTCTAAAACTAAATTCTGTTCAAACAGCCCATTATGAATATCAGTTGAAGACTATTGTCCTTTTTTATAGTGCTAGCATTGCTAATGAAATTGCTTCCTAAAGAAAGTGAAGCATGATTGGACATTGCCTGTGTGGAACTTCTCTATAAAGCTATATGAAAGAGCATATTTCTTAGAAGAAACACCCTCATTAATTAAGCAAACAAACAAACAAGCAAACAAAAACCCTTTCTGTGATTCACATTCTTTTGTAGCACTTTCTTTTTTTTTTTTTTTTTTCCTCTCTCCTTGAATTCAGATAGCTGGAAGTAGCCAACAGTCCACTTGAATTATTTCATCTTCCCTTTTTCTTAGTGATTCTTCAGAAGTGGACAGACCCTTTAGAAGTAATCTAATATAAAGAGGAGTTTGTGGTAGTTTTCCCTCATTCTGAGTTATTCCTTTCAAATCGAGAGTCTTTCTAGTGAATTATTTAAGCTGATGCAAATTATATATTTCTTTAAGGAAATAAAAATACTTGGAATATATGGCTGCCCCATGTTTCCCTTTTCTTCAAGACATCTGATTTGGCCACTTACAGAAATGTTAAATTGACCTAGCCTAAATTGGCTAGTTTGATTCACAGTCATTTTCTTCTAGTGGTACTAATACCAGCAGCTTAGCGAATCCTTAAACATAGTCTGAACAGAATGTTTTCATTTCAGCCTAGAGTGTTACTTTTAATGCTATGGCACAGGTATGGTTTGTAACAAAATATTGAGTAAACTTATTTGATTGGACAGGAAACAACTTCACAGTGCTCAAGCCCGGTTATACTGGATTTGGAGAAAATGGTGTGAATGGCATTTTATTGTAAAGTCAAGTGAAATTCACTGTCTGCAGTTCTGGAAACTCCCAGTATGATTTGGGTTCCTCGGGATCACAAACGCGCAGTGCTACTGTTAGATTATGTGAATTGATTTGAAGCTGAGTGAATACACTCATTTTTCCGTCTTGAAAGATATATCTTGTGCCCTGAGAGAACTGTAAAATATAATATTCTTCATAATACACATGTGATTAAAAATTTTAATTTCCAATTAGCCAATGAAAATTGAAACAGAGATTTACAAAAAATAAAAAAGAAGAAAAAGAGTTAATTCTTGATTTTTTAACTGCGAATAATATGTCTAATCATTAGACAAATTCAACAGGATTTGCTTCTTACTTGTTTTTTAATAATTATTTACAGAGGAATCAGCAACTTGAACAGGACTGTCCTTTCCCAAATGTAAAAGAAAAATAAATAAACCCAGAATTGTTTGTTTCATATTATTGTTCTCAGAGTCTCTATGCCTCTGAAAATATCCATATAAAACAACTTCAAAAAGCAGTAAAATCATTCACTGGGGCTTTCTATTGAGGTTTTAGTAGGTGCTTGTGAAAAAATAGGTCAAAATATAGCACTACTCTGGCTCCCATGATGTGAGTTTTCTTCTCTTTTAGATAGTTGGTGTAAGCAAGGAAACAATAGTTTCTGTTTCAATGTTTCCTATTTTAGTTGTGTAGCAGTGCTGGCTGTTATTTTGAATGTAGGAATTTGTATAAAAACTGAACAATTAAAGTTAAATTCTAGAAATATTGTTAATGTAGCTAATGCATATTCATTATTTAAAATGTATCTCTTCAGAAAATACACTCTTTCGTACAAGCAAAGATAATAATAAGGGTAATAAATCGACATGATATAGTAGTTGGACCACTAAGTTACATCAATAGTTTGCTGAAGCAAGAATATTATTATACATGTTCCAATTTCATATACAGAATAAACGAAGCGTCGAAACCATAGGAAAAGCCATGAGAAAGTTAACCGCAGAGTCCTGTTTTGGTGTTTGTTCTTGTTCTCCTGATTGCCTAGCCCATATTGTAGGTAATCTGAAGCAACAGACTTTGCTAGTGACAGAGAAGGATGGGTTGTCTGAGGTCATGGAGAGAAAATCAATCTGGGTCAACTGGAATATATTTTACATCTTGCCACACATTTTTACAAGTCTTGCTTGCAAGCCTCTGAAAGCATGTAAGATCTAGTCAGTCCTTTATGAAGAATATTTGCTTACTGTTTGAAAAGAAGAAAAGGAAAAAAAGTCCAGTTAAGACCCAGAAAGTTTATGAATTGTAGAACATTTTTTTTCTTTGAAATTTTCTTCGAGAAGCAAGACCGATTTCCTGATATTTAATCATTTAGAGAATCTGTTGATGGCTTATCACTCTGCTGCTTCAGGAGATAGAATGCTGCATTTTGAATGTGACTTTCATATTGCTTTGTATTTTCACATCTTTTTTACTGTCAAGAATTTCCCTGATTTCATTTTCTTTTTGCCTCAAATTTTAGCTGAAAAAAAGTAAGCCAAGAATATTTTTCCTTAAATAGTCTTAAAAAGTTTCCTATGAAAAAATAATCATTTCTGCAGACAAAAAAAAAATCATTTATCTTTTGAGATGATCCAAAATTTTGGACTTATAGTTTGTGATCCTTTATGGAATTGTTTATATACACTGTACTTTATGCTCAAATGGGTAAAAACACGCTGTAAAAATAAAAGTTTGTATTACAGATAATTGTAAGAGCAGTAGTTAGTATATTCCACTTTCACCACGCTTACTCTTCAGATGGCACTTGAAGAACCTTAAAGTCAAAAAGAGCAAGATATTTTTACGGCTGTGGCCATCTGACAAAGCCAGAGGCAACTTTTTACTTAAGATCACTGGGCAGTGAAGTTGACAAGATCCACCTCTGGATCTAACACAGAGTGCCTGCTTTTCCATTTGAGAATATTATTCAAAAGGATAATATCCTTTTGAGAGGACAGAATATTATATATATATGTAATATTGTATATATAATATATATTACAGGATATTGGATGAAATCCAATACAGGATGAAATCCAAAACAGTAAAACAAGAATATAAAAATAAAACAAGTTTATATAGTCATCCCTTTCTATCCTGTATATATATATACAGGATAGAAAGGGATGACTATATAAACTTGTTTTATCCACTTAGATGTGTCAGGAAAAGATTCTGTGGTATTGGTCCTGATTTATGGAAGGAGTTTTATAATGCTCATGTGTTGCCTATGTGAAATTTATTTTTCTTACCTTTTCCAAATTATAGTTTAATGTATTTTCCTTTGTCATGCCTAGTATGTCTTTGAGAATAACAACAAATAGCTTAATACTGATTTTTTGGTAAAATAAATTAAAACCTCCTGACAAAAAAAGAAGGCACAACAAAAATCAGTATAATGTACAGTGTGTGAAGGGAACGCAATGAGTGATATTTTGTTCTTGTTTTTCCTGAAATATGTGTATGTATATTTATATAAGTATAATAGTGACATACGTAAGCAATTGGTATATCAATCTGATGGCTGTGTCCTCTATGATGTGCCTGGTTTAAAGTATAACTTTTAGTGTGTGCTTCATTGCTTGACTGTAAACAAATTAATCAATTCTGCTATCCTTTTAAACATCCTCTTAGATACAGAAAGGAAATGAAAACATGCAAGAGTGAGATTCTTTTTAATTAACAATCACACTTTAGTTTTTCTTTCAGTATGTTATTCATCTCAAACACACGAATACTTATGCAATATTTAATAGTTTTTGAATTAGTTGGCTTTGCAAGAGAAAGAAATCTCTTGCAAGAGAAAGAAAGTACTTCAGGTATGCTTACCCAATGATAGTAGGGCATGACCTTCAATATTGTGTTATTTCATGAAAAAAACAAACAAAGAAACAAAAAAAAACAGAAGATAAAGCTATCTGGAATGATCTGTATGAGCTTCCAATTAGGGCCAAGGGATCTACATATTTAATAGCTTTAAAAGCAAAGCAATTTGGAAAATTCCTTATTACTGTGATTGTGGATGATTAGCTGTACACATTAACTTTCCTGTTTCCTTTGAAAATGCTCCATTCATGTTTTTTAAAGCACAGAAATTCTTCCATGTAACTTAGTGTCAAAATGTCATGAAATTCTGAAGTTTTCTAAAGTTACTTCATATCTATAAAAATGTCTACGTCACTTTTTTATTCCTTAGCCACTAAACATTCTCAGCCAGTGTAATTTTCCCTTTTAGAATGTTAATATTTAAACAAAGACACAATAGGTATTAAAGTCTTCTCCCTATTTGGGAGGGGGTGTGGTTCTTTTTTTAAAACAATAACACTGATAACTTGTGCCTCTTATTTCTGTTTTGCTCATATTTGCATGTAAAAAGGACACAAAGTTCAAACAACTTTGCTGTAGTGTGAAAAACACACAAATTTTACAGTATATAATTAACCACTGCATAAAACATTAGTAAGCATTAGATAAATCTGCTATATTTATTCATCAAGCAGAACAAAGTTTTCTGAAATGTAATGTCAAGATTTTGTTTGTTTGTTTTTTCCTAAACCTTTGAAATATAAGCTTTTAAAGATATTTAATGACAACAGAGGACCAGAAAAACAGAGGACCAGTTCATTTGTTATCACTGTTTTCCTGCCTCTTCTTTTATTAACTATGAGTATAAACTCTCAATAATAAGGTATAGGAACAAGTCTTAATTGGTTTTGTTTTGTTAAGATTGCCGAAGCTTCTTGGATGGATGTTTCAAGACAATGAATAATCCATATTCCTTTTTTATCAAGACTAACAGCTATTGGGCACATAACTTAGGATACTTCATGTCTTCTCTCTCTGCCATTTATCGAATAAAGGCTTTCAGTGTTTTCAGGTCTTCTGCTATCCCGAAGTCTTAGCTCAGCTCCCTCTGGCTTTAGACTGGCATTTATACTCCCTGCAGTTGTGAGTCTCACCTTTGAAAATTCATTGTCGCTGTGAACGAAGACACTTAATGTCATACACTATACAGCAATCTGCTTCCTAACAGATCTTGGCTGCCTTGAACACCTACTTTTATTGCTGTGGTTCCTCCCCTGCTTCCTGGCTGTGACTTTGATTTGTGAAAGCATTTAACATACTTAAGTTATTTCAATATGATTTGTTTGAAGGATAGAATTCAGACTGATCTACGTTGTGAGATTTGGCAAAGCTACCAAAGATTTCCCTTTCTGGCATGAAAATTACTGCCCCAGGTCACATGTATGGATGCATATATGAGCATTTGCTGTGCATAACATTCTTTCCAAGAGATCCCTTTACTCCCAAACTGCCAGACTGTCCTTATGAGGACCTTTCAGGCAACCTTACTGAACTCATACTTTTAAAAAATCACTAATTTTTCTTTTGTTTACTTGTAAACAAGACATTAAATGTAACTCTTCTAGTGCTTGTGTGTTAAGGAGCTCTTGGGTAATTTCTAATGATTGTTTAAAGTCTTCATAAGAAGAAATATATTTAAAGAATTAGATATTGTCTGTAATATAAAATCAGACATTAGACAAAAATTAAGCATTGTCATGTAAACATTCTCTGCAGCTTCTGCTTTCTTGGAGCATAACATGTCACTGTTT
Source organism: Nothocercus julius (assembly GCA_013398735.1). Lineage (NCBI taxonomy): Eukaryota > Metazoa > Chordata > Aves > Tinamiformes > Tinamidae > Nothocercus > Nothocercus julius. The sequence goes on along the minus strand of VZSV01000039.1, from coordinate 345,317 downwards.
AAATCATTTTCCTTGATGGACATTAGAACTGTTAGCTTACTAGCCCTTCTTAACATCTCAAGTCTTCTTCAACATCCTTGTTGAAATGGCCATTAATATTTAAGCAGCTTTTCTACTACTGACAAGAGAGAGAAACCTAATAATTAGTTTTGTTGCAGTTCATTGTAAAATACTGAAGTATCTGTCATCTGTATATCTCAAACTATTAATCATTGTGTAAAATATAAACAAGTAAGATTTTCAGTCTGCCTTTGGATCTTTTCCTGTGTAGGCAGAGGTAGTTATATTACACTGATATTGAGCCAAATTACTTCTTATGCCATTTCATAAAGGAAGAATGCTTATTATGCTGTGCTGCTGGCATATATCCATGTGTTGGTGGATCGCTACTTACGTTCTCTTTCATGTAATCCTCGTTTATCATCTGGCTTCAAAGGGTGAGAAGTTAATACCATCAGCATCTTTTTAATATATTGAAGTTATCTGCTTTTACTGAAAAGTGAAGAAATTTTTGTAGTGATCTCATGAAACAGCACATTTGTTTATATACATTAATATATGTTACTTATGAATTTATATTCACTAATTCACTAATTCACTAATAATTAATTCACTAATAATTTATATTCACTAGCAGTGGTAATACTAAACAGTAGTAGGTGGACACATCTTTATCCTAACACCTTATCTTCAGAGGAATAAAGAAAAGTATTTTTCCTCTCTCTCACTCTCTCTCTCTCTCAAAGATTTTGAAGTGGCATTTGTTTGTCAAAAGGATACAAAAACTGGAATGGGAGAAAAATAAATAAATTGACATTTCTTGTAGAGCTTTAAATACTTAAGGGAATAAGAAATAGATATCATTATGATCAGGGAAAGAAAAATCAAGAAATGGTCAGACTTTTCTGCCCTTTCTATGTCAGAAAATGTGTGAACTGGAGAAAAAAAACCTTGCTGATGGAAGATAAAAGGAAAGATAAAATGGGTCTACAATCAATCTTTGTTTTCTCTGTGTGACACTCCCTTCATTACCAGGTGATAGAAAAGCTTGGAAATTCTGATTCTGTGATTGATTTTCCTTCTTTTAAGCGTGGTATTAATGTCCAAAGACATAACTTTGTTTGTTTGTTTTTGTCATGGCTAACATATAAACTTGAAATGAAGTTTTGCATGACAAATACAGTCCAACAGGATGCAAGACATTTTCCAGAGTCCAGGAAAAACAAAATCACCACTCTCTAAAAGATTGTCATATGCCTATGCACATATACTATATATATACACAAATACATGAACACACATTTAATAATTTTGAGTTAGAGAGGCAAGCATAAAATAGAAGGGATTTGTTTCTTCTGTTACTAGCAGTAGTAGTAATAATAGAAGGGGTACCAAGGGGATTATTTTATTTATAATAATGCAATGTTTAATTTATAGTACTTTTTTTTTCTATTTAATTACCTAAGCTAATCACATCACTTCCACTTAAGCAGGAAAATTTAGCCCTTCTTTCTTGTCTCAATACTTTGTTTATAGGAAACAAAAAGTGGATGGTCTTTTGGATTCATCTGTATTTTTTTTAAACCAGCTAAAATGGCATTATAGAATAAAAAATTGAAGGCTGATAAGTTGTTTAATACATTGGCCAGTTGCAAAGTCTGTGAAAGATGTGTTTATATGCACACCCTCCTCCTGTGCTTCACAGAGACACAGTTAGATGTTGGTCTAATAGCCACAGATGAAGGTTCATATATATTTCTAGATAGTGCTGCAATAATGAGCAGGCCTGATTTAAACAAATAAATAAATAAATAAAGCCAAGGTAACATTAGAGAATGCTGGAAGCTAGCATTTATATGCTGATTAAATGACAGTACTTCACCCTTCTTGTCTTTGTTTTTCATTCCTTGCCATTGTCATTTGAAAGCTTTTCCATTAACAGACAGCTGAATCTTCTTCAGTGTGGTCTGACTGATTCTACAGGACAGAAGTCAAGATTTAATCACTAACACAGAAGACACATGAATCTGCTTTTGCTGAAGACTGTGGGCCTTCCAGACCTAGGGATATATCTCCTGCCTACAAGCAGTCCCACAGCCAGAATCGAGACACTACTCAGCCCATAAACAGCAAGACTACATACATGCCCTCATGGTCAATGCACATCCTCTTAAACCACTATCACCTTGAGTGTTTGAGCATGGCATTGGGCACACTTTCCTGGGTAATACTGCAGATAATCTAAATAACATGTATTGTTATAAGTAGTTATTACTGGTTAGTATACAAGAATGTTATTGAGTAGTGTTTCTTCAGTGGACTGCTCCATAAGTGAAATGAAGCCTTTGGGTTACTGCAATGTGATTCAGTTTTCACTAGCAGGGATCTGGCTTTTGTTTGTTTTGCCACTGTTAAAGGAGTGCTCTGATTCATTGACTGATTGGAGTGGTCTTTTGGGTTTATCTTTAGGGTTTTTTTTGAGATACCTCTGATCTTTTATATAATAGACTGATCCTTCATTCCTGGGAAGGCTTCCCATTATTCCTTATGGCTGCTGGGCTCGTTCTCAGCCCACCAAGCATGACACTTCTGCCTTTTAACTCCTAAAAGCTGACAGAGTGCTGCGGCCTTGTCTACACGAGGGTACTGGGAAAATCAGCAAATTCTCTTATGCGATATAGCTTCAATACTATTCACCTTTTAAAGTCCAGTGTAACAACTTTATAAATAGAGTTCAGCTAATTGAACTGTTTTGCTTCCTGTTTAGCATTTTTAGTGTTATTACTTCACAGCAATAAATGAGGTGGCAGCATGAGGGCTATGTGTGGTAGTGGCAAATCTGTGGTGAATGATGTACAGAAATGAAGCATAGCTGAGAAACCTGTTGTTTCCCGCATGCATTTTATTTCTCTTTCCTTCTCTCTTTCCTTCCTTATTTCTTTCTCTCTTTTGTTTATTCTCATGCTTCTCCTTTTTTTGGCTTCTCCACTTTCTCACTTCTCCCTCCCTCCCTCCCTCTTCCTCCATTTCTTTCTGTCTCACACTTTCTCTTGCTCTCTGTCTTTCTTTCTTCTTTTTCTTTCTTTCTTTCTTGTTGCTCTGTGGTTCCTAATTGTTATGAAGTGACAAAGTGGGAGACAGATAACGTGACAGGGCAGAGGGTAGAGTGATTTCTTTTGTACAAATCTGACTGCATTTGGCGGTACAACATGCTGTTGTACCCCTGAGTCATCAGTATGCTCCTGCACTCTCTCTAGGACTGCATGCTCTAGCAGTGACTGATGGTTCAGTAGCTTGCCTGAAGCCTTCTTGTTCTTCCTGCGTGCTAAGTCATCACACCATCCTTGTCCTTCTCCAGTTCCGCTTACTGTCAGTGCTATGACTCACCAGTCCATGAAAATCATTTCAGGTGGCAGCTCACAGGGCACATGGTAGATCTTAACTGCAATTGGCTCACAAGTGGAAAAAATCAGTTTGGTGTCTCTCACCCTAATGTTCACTTCCCATGAACATAAAACAACTGCACAGTTTGGGACCACTGGACTAATTCTGACTAAGAGACTGGAGCTCGGGTTAGAAGGCCACAGCCAGAGACAGTGTGCTTGTAGTTATGCAGATAAGCCTGCACTTCATCTTCCCAAATGATGCCCAGAGGCTGCCAGAGCAGTCATTCCCTCACTTTTATGAGCAGTGAATTTACATCAAAAGGCATTTAAATAAAGGCTGTAGAGTATACTTAAAATATGTTTTTTTTTTCTAATTTGGGACTTTATTATGGAGCTATGGCATGGAGAACTGACCCCATACATGATCTAGCTGGGGCCAACCTGCCTTAGAGCTCCACTAATAAGGGGATGATGGTGATGATGCAGGCAGCGATGTTGGCAGGAATGCTGATAAGCCTCGTTAGCGGTACACTGCTCACTTCCTCAGGAGAAGGGCATGCGTGCCTGCGGGGGAGAGCTGCTATTGAAGCCAGGCAAAGAGCCCTGCGTCAAATAATTTATTTGACTAGCTAGGTCCACCATTGTAAACAAGCCTTGCTTTTTGTGAACCCATTCATTAGACACATATTTTTAGATTACATGGGTGAATCAGAGCCAATGGTTGGTCTGCAGAGTCTTCTCTGTGAGTTTGTGCACAGGTATCTATTGTTTAAGATACATTATTCTCACTTGTAAAATGAATCTAAGACATACTTACATTGTTATGGATACCTTCCATGACTGAGCTAAGTCAATGATACCCAAACTTCTTGTCACAGCAGTCATGTCAGCTCTTACAGAACTCTCTTGCTGCTGTGTCTCCATCCTGTGAAGAGACATGTGTCAGCCTGCCCACACTGTTGGCCTATACATTTACCAATGAAGTGAATGTAAAGTGCATTTGGGAAGAATATATTCCCTTAATTAAATCCCTGCTTTACCTTCAAAGTCCCCTTGTGCAGAAGCCAGCTGACAAAATTAGTAAAAAAAAATTCAGCAAAAAAAGCGTCCTGTTCTCAGCTGCTTTTTCCTAAGGGCTCCTCAGATGCTGTATGGAAGACCCAATGAGCTGGATTTTTGATAGAGGGGATCCGTTCCCAGACAACACTCTGCTTGTCTTTAGTTGCACGACTGGAGCACTTCCACCCTGAGGTGGGGAGGGCTGTCTTCTTATTCAGGTGCACACGCCCCATGATTTTTAGGTTTCACACTCCTGACCTAGATTTCACAAATAGGAGAAATACTTGAGCAAGTTCCCGGGAGAGGAGGAGTTTGAACAGTCATGGGAAAGAAAGAGTCCATTTATATGAACTGCCTTTTTTTAAGAGTCTTAGACAAAGTTTGAAGTGACCCAAATAGTTTTGTGTAAATAATTGTATTCTTAATATGGCACCTGAATTGAACAGTATAAAAACATTTGGGTGAAAATGAAAGGTTCCACTTCTGAGTTTAACTTTCTTCCAGGCAGCTAGAGTACATTTTCTGTTAAAACATTCCAAGTTTAAAGCAGCGAAAATATATCATTAAAAATAAAAAATAGGTTTGCTCAGGTACACATTTTTCACAGAAACACAGAATCACAGAATGGTTGAGGTTGGAAGGGACATCGGGAGATCATCTAGTCCAACACCGCTGCTCAAGCAGGGACACCCAGAGCACAGGGCACAGGGTGTCATCCAGGCGGGTTTGGAAGATCTCCAGAAAAGGAGACTCCACAACATCTCCAGGCAGCCTGTTCCAGGGCTCTGTCACCCTCACAGGAAAAAAGTTCTTCCTCACATGGGGATGGAACTTCCTGTGTTTCAACTTGTACCCATTACCCCTTGTCCTGTCACTGGCCACCATGGAGAAGAGTTTGGCCCCATCCTCCCTACATTCCCCCCTCAGGTATTTGTACATATTGATCAGATCTCCTCTCAGTCTTCTCTTCTCCAGGCTAAACAGGCCCAGCTCGCTTAGTGTTTCCTCATAAGACAGATGTTGCAGTCCCTTAATCATCTTTGTCGCTCTACACTGGACCGTCTCTAGCACTTCCATGTCCATCTGAAACTGGAGAGCCCAGAACTGCCAACAATACTTCAGGTGCAGCCTCAGCAGAGCTGATTAGAAGGGCAGGATCCCTTCCCTCGACCTGCTGGCAACACTCCTCCTTATGCAGGTCAGGATCCTTCTTGGCCACAAGGGCACATTGCTGTCTCATGATTAACTTGTTGTCAACCAGGACTCCCAAATTCCTCTTCTTGGAGCTGCTTCTCAGCAGGTCAACACCTTTTCTGAAACAGTTCCCCATGGCATGGAATAGTGAAATGTGCTAATGTGAGTCTGCATAGCTCTTGAGCAAAATCTTTTTGACTGGAAACTCTTATTTTCACCTTACATTTTTCTGCCTTAATTCTGACATCCTAATAGCTCCATGTTCCCTTTTACTTTCCTCCCCCTAATAGATTGTGCCAATTATGCTAAGCACAGAGAACTTGTGTGTGGCTTTCTTTCATGAACTTCATACCTATTCTGGTTGTACAGACACAAGGTGGATGTATCTGACAAAATAAAACCAGGCTGCTATATGGATTTCATTAATGCTGAAGACAGCCATAAAAGAAATAAGAAGTTAATGCTTCAATGTAAAAATAGTATGCAGTAGCATTTTCATTTGAATTTTCAGACCAGCTCTACATGCAGCATTTAGTGCAGCTATCTTCTGTAGAAACCCTGTCAAACTCCTTAAAACAAGGCATAGATTGATAGTTGACTCATTGGTCACATTTGTAACACTGGCACTGTTTGATCATATATTGCTGTCTGTTTCTCAAACTTGAAAAAAAGAGACAATTTTACTTGTGTTCATGTGACTTTTAGCTGATGTTGGTAGAACGCTTCTGCCAGCCTCAATCCATGTGCTGGTGCTTGTAGCATCTTTTGGGGACTAATCAGTAGTTAGCAGCATCACATAGTGGAGTTTGAGACATAGGCATTTCTCTTTAGAAACTATTTTCTCCAGAACTATGACTTTGGCCTCCGAATTTTCACATTCATATGTGTAGCCTTACTAATTCAAACCATTTTTTTTAAACCCTCTAGCATTATGCTCTATATTAATTTCTTATATATATATATATATATATTTCTTATCTTGTTTACATTTTGTTATTTTGGGGCCATTGATGATAAGACTACTATTGCTGTCATTTTCTAGCCCTCCCAGACATTTACATGATTTTGCAAATCCAACACCTTGCATAAATGCAATTGACAATATTTGTCAACATATTTTATCACCTTTTCCTTTCTTATGATTGCATTGGAAACAAAACCTTCAGGGACACTTATTTGTGCAGTTCTGGTCTCACTGGCAGTTCATTAATAGTTAAGTCATTTACAAAAGTAATTTCCTAGGCAATGTTCAACCACAGCAAAACATTCCATGTCTTAAACATTTCCAGTGGAAGTCTGCAGAGAAGACCACAGGAAGAGATCAATACTAGAAAAAAAATCAGTAATGTTATTATTGCATTTTGTAAAGGATCATATTCCTATAATGTTTGTGTTTATTGTCTCTGCAATGATTTCCCCCATCAGAAATTTATTTTATTACACATCCATAGCCATTGCAGCATACCTGGGAGAGTTTGTTAACAAGTAACACTCCCTGAGTGGTCCAAAGCCTGCCAGCTCCGTAGACAGTATCAGGGTTGGCCAAAAAATGTGCTATTTAAGACACACTCCCTCCCTATGTGACTGTGTGAAGCAGGACACACAGGGCATTATTGTCTTTGATTGAAGTTTTTACATCACCATTGCCCGTTGCAGGGGAGATAAATTTTTTCCTTATCAGATGGACAACAACTTCTGTTTTCCCCTGAAATTCTAACTGGTGTCCCTGTTTCAAGAATATTAAAAATATACATATTTACTGTTGGAATAGAAGCTTCCTGTTTTCCAGGTCATCTTCCTGGGGCAGAAACACAAGTCAATGAAGCTGCCTTTCCTATTGTTTTGAACAAGCAGGGTAATAGAGAAAATGAGAGAAAATAGAGCAAGGTAATAGATCAAGCTAAATTTTCAAGAATTTCTTGATCCTACTTTCTATTACTGTTTTACATGTGGACTCTGTAACAGTCACGGTATTTTTACACAACTCTTTGTGAGTTCTAATGGATTGAGGTATTCTCATGTGGGAGAGGGCCAGAATCATGTCCTGTGCAAAATAAATCCTAAGGGAGTATTACATAACTATTTCCTGTATGGACCCAGCAGATAGATAGAATGAAATAATTTAAAAATAGGTATTGGAAAATAACACTTATTGCTTTGCACTTCAAAAAGAAAGCTTTTTAATGAGCCAAAGGTAGATGATGTGGTGGCTTTTATCTTACATAATTAACTCAGTGGTTCTGAAAATAGCTAACATCTAGCAGATACAGTTCTACCTATTTTTATTGCCTTTAATGTTTTTAGTAGAACCCTAAAAATATTTTAGTGGAACCTTTTCATTCAAAAAATGTGAGTTTTTTAGGTTGCTGAGACACTGGTAATGTGTAATATCAAAAAAAATGTTTTTATCAAACATGTTAGTTCAGTAGTAGAGCAGTAGGTACTTAGATTTTTAGTCCTAGTTGTTAAAATATGAAAATCAAGCAAAGTTTTTGATCATAATAAACATTTTTCATAATATATAATTAGGGTAAATCCTCATTTCTTTATCCTTCTGCACTAGAATTTCTACTATTTTAGCCAAGAGCAGAGTTACAAATACCCTTTACATTCATTGTAGCAAAATGGTTTTATAGAAGCCCATTGCCCACAGAGGACGCTAATATGATTATTTTTGCTGTTTCAGCAGAAGCGTTCTAATTAACGCATCTCAAAGGTGGTTAGGACATGAAAACTCAGTAAAGGAGGCTACAGGCTGGACTCTATTTGTGTCTTGAGTTTGATGTTTTAATCAAATCTCTTTCTGCTGCTGTAGTTATTAGAAAATTCAGTAGCTCTCTCTAAAGGCAGGAAGAGGATTGAACAGAAATAAACTTTTCATGCTTTCACACATGCCCCCCACTTTTTATCAATTCCTCTTGAAAATACAATGTAGGCATCTATTTCATTTACAGGTATGCAACATGGTACTTATTACTGTTGCGTACATTGCAGTAAAAGCTGAACAGTTTATTCTTACTTGTTTACTGGATTCTGTATATTAAATACGTCATGTCTGTAAAGTTTTCCCAATATAGTCAATATATCTGCTGAACAATACTGCTAGGTAAGTATCTCCTAATCAAATCTGTAGCATCTTTCAATGCATAAGAGAATTGTCCTGGTTAGGTGAAACCAGGTATCCTAGCAAATTTTAGTATTTTCTGTACTCTGTTGGAAATGAATTTGAGAAGTTGAAGGCACTCAACATTTTTCAGAACCAGGTCCTCTATTTGTGAGGAGATAATAAGAAAGCACTGGAATATTTATGACAAAAACAACCTAGCAGTGGGACACTGGTAGACAGAAGTCATGATATAGGGTACAAGGAAGGTTCTCAGAGCTTCTGGCTTTGTAATGTTGGTCAAGTCACCCAGAATGTGGAGTTAGTCATACAGTACAGGAAATGCCAAGGTGCTTAGCACAAAAGCCCATCAAGTTGCACCTGAAGAACATCCTTCCTGAGATGGTCAGTGGCAGGGGAAGGTAGCAGGGAGACTGAACAATGCTCCTGATCTATCTTGTCTCATGCAGGAGCTAGAGGCCTAGCTTTAAATGGCCGGAGGGTGACCAAAATTCCAAATAGTCCAAATGCTTTTCATTGATGTGAATATCATTTGTTTGTTCTAAATTTAATTTCTATTGTAGCTGGTTTTTCAATACTAATTGAAGAATTGAATTGTGTTTTGTAATAAGAACTTATGTCCCTAAAAATTGTCTTATATATAGGCTTAGTTTCAACAGACATTATCCTTAAGTTATCAATTTACATTAAAAGTGCCAATGCATACATGGACTACAAGTGGCCTGATTTTAGGGAGTGTTAGGCCAAAAAGCCTGTTAAAATCAATCAGTTCATATTTATTATATATTTATACCTGTGCAGGTAGATTCGAAGAGTATGCTGGAATAATCCTTGAAGATAAACACATATTTGTTTCACTTAATATGGC
>VZSV01000039.1:302647-332181 GCA_013398735.1 Nothocercus julius | reverse complement strand
TATGTTAGGGAATTACACTTTTCGAGTCATTGCCATGTCTAGCACCTAAATGGTTAACACTCTCTCTGCTCCATTCAGTGAGATCATTTTGCTATCTTTGCTGAGACTTCAGGCAGGAAGAGTCACTTACATTTCTGTCTGCTATCAGGCAACTAGTTTAATTGGGCAACAGTGAGCCTTGCAGGGTATCCTAATGAGTCTAATTGGTAACAGGAATCTTATTCTCCAAAGAGTAGAGATAGAAACCAGACAGACAAAGAGACAGGTAAAGGAGATAGAATAAGAGAGAAACAGTATGGAAAGGCTTAGTGCTGCTGTATCCATTTCTTTGTCTTCCTTTTTTGTCCTTCTCTTAACTTTGTTCACCAACTATGTGCCCATAGTATTATTATCTACATCTTTCCTACTATTTGATGAGTCCTGAGGATCTTTTTATATATATTGTGGCTTTTCTTCCTGATTGATCTGAATATTCAAGAGATCCTAGCTTGAAAGGTTGGTAGACTAATCACAGATCTGTGGCTTTCACATCATTCAATGAAATGGCAGAAAAAAATCTGATCAAACTGGATGTTTCTGAGAGCAAAAATCTTCTGTGCTGTTTGGACCACCTCACTGAAAATGCCCCTATCTTAGCTGTCACAATTCTGTCATTGAAACTCCTGGTAACAATGAATTTTAATGAAGGTTTGTTGTGCTTTTGAATTTTAATTAGATGTTTGATAAAAGAGAGAAAGCCTTCTGCATATCTACCTTACATTCTTAATGCATTCCTCCTGGTAAAAATAAATAAATAAATACAGGTATGCTTCACTATTTTTTTTCTACAGAGATTTCCCTGAAAAGCTTAAAAAAAAAAAAAAAAAAAAAAACCTGAGTTTCACAGAACCATTTTCATGCTGATTTTTCTCTCTCTGTCTGATAGTTTGATACTATTTGCTGTTTATGCAGCTGTCATTGCTGCTCTGGCTTCCTCAGCTTCCCAGACAGGCAAGGAGATTTGTTGCTGATAGTCTGAATCAGTGTCAATGTGTTTGAAGCCAGTAGCAAGTAGATTATTTGGGGCCATCCTCACCTGGGCAGAGTCTTGACACAGCATCTGATAAGGATTTTTTGGTGGATGAGTTCCCTATTATTCCTTAATATATGATCATTTATTTTAACGCAAAACATTATTCATTTTTTTGCCCAGATGTAGAGCTCCCCACTATATTGTATCCAGATATAGCTGTGTGTATATCAAAAGAGTACCAATGGCAGAACAATTAGCCAAATGGATTTAGTTTCCAAAGCTTGAGTTTTCAAGCTCAAAATGAGCCATATGGGGAAAAATAAAGGTTAGGTATTTTTATTACACGTGTTGTGCTTTTTCTCCTGTGCAGTACGTGACGCTCTAGTTAGATGTAAACACTGTCTCGCACAGATGTGCTAATGGAATTCCTGCTCTTTTGTAACTGCCTCTGGGGGGGCGGAGGGGGCTTGAAATGCTCTGCTCTAATTACAGCTCTTGCTCTTTGTTGCTCACTGTGGGGGTATATATGTGTGGGCATACGTGTGTGAGGGGAAGATCTGGCTTGTCAGAAGCATCAGATTTCGATCAATGGTAACATAAAATCAAAATATAATGAAGTGATAAACTTGTAAAACAAAAAAAAACAACAAAAAAACAGTCTCCCCACCCCACCCCAGGATATTCACATGGTTCTATTAGTGTGGACAATCTATGTGTACACTTCTTCACCACCAGCTCAGCTGGGATATATTCAAATACTCATCATTCTAACGTAATTCCAGAATATAAAAATTCAGTACTCAGAGTGATATACCAAAGACCTTCAAAGAGCATTATTGGAGAAAACTAAGAAACAGCTAAGACATATAGAGAAGGAGTAGCAGGAGCTGCTGCTTCAGACTGCAGGCTGAGGAAGTCCCAGCTCTGAGGAGGTCAGTACTGTAGGACTTCTGGAAATAATTTTCTTTTCTCAGAAAAGGAAAACAGTGTATTCTGTGTACAGAAAGCTCCAATTAGAAAACTGAATTCCACCCTGCCTTCCTGTTATCACATGAATTCTGTCTTGCTACTTGAGCAAAGTGATCTTTACACTTCTCAACACAGACTGCCCTTTGAAGAGCGGCTTTCGTGAAAAGAGAAAATGAAGTCATTAAACAGGTAGGTTTAAGGAAGGTTGCACATACATATTTTGATATATGAGAGGAGATTTTCTACTGGTTTTGGTATCTATCTCTATTATAGTAGGACATTTTGGATTTCCTATGCAAATTGTCTAAAGTCTGAAATGAAAATTAAGAAGCGGCTAGTGGATACCCAGGGACACGTAGCTTACAGCTGTGCAAAATGTCTGTGTGATGTATGCAGGTCCACACTAGGGAACAATATGGCTACAATAAGTAGTGACTTGTTTCAATAGCACGCACTGGGAATTAGATTTTTTTCATTCTGTTGTCAAGTCTGACATTGGCTTTGAGCTGCCACATTCATCAGGCCCTATGCCAGTGAAATTGAAGCAAGAATAATTGGAAGTGGGATGAGTACTCCATCATTTATTGCACTTGGTTAAAATTACTTACCCCGCTAGACCTGAAAGTGAAATCACTGAAATAATAGGCTTCGCATTGCTTAACTAGTGTTAGAAGAAAGGTTGCTGGTTTTGTAGCATTCAACAAGTTATAGTGTATACTTTAATATACCACTATAACTCTTGTAGTACTCATCTATGCCAAATACTATCTACTTTGTATATCCCTAAACTCCTCTCTCTTCCTCTTTCATTGCCACCAACCAAACACATTCAATGAAGAATGTGTTCAGTCCTGCATTGGTAGTAGTCAGCAACATGTTGTTTATCCATCTCCTTGTATTGCTGGTGGAAGATCCTTTCACTCTTAGGTATTTATACAGGGAAAACAGAGCCCTGGTCCTCCCTGATCCTAAATGAATGTTACTCTCTCCTTGCATACTGATTGGGAGAGACCAATGTGTGGGCTGGCAGAGGTGCGCTGATGAGATGCTTGCATACACATGTCAGTGATGCAGGGAACATTGGAACAAACGTCTGGCATACTGCTGAGTGTTACTCTTGACTTACATCAGATGTGGTTTGAATCCATGCTATCTGTAGGGTATAAAACGGAAAACAAGCTTTTCTATTTTCTGTGCCAAGTTTTTATTTTACTTTATTTCTGTGTTTTATTGTTGTTGTTTGTTTGGGTTTTGTTTTTTTGTTTAGGGGCATTTGCTTTTGAAGAAGGTGAAAGTTGGATTATTCATTTTGGACTCCAGAAGCTAACTAGAGTAGTTGCTGGGGGGTGACTAGAGAAGAGCAGACATAAAAGAAGGGAGTGAAGCAACTTTATATGGTTAACATAGCACATAAGCATAACAAAATAAACAAAACTGCTATCTGATAAAATGGAACAGCCTCCCATTGGTTAGTAACTGGATAAAGTTTTCACCATGCTGGAAAATGAATGATAAAATTCCGTAGGGATTTGTGCTGGGGCATATTAGTCTCTATTGATATGAAAGGGGAAATGGACAGTGACATGACAAAGCTTGCTGGTAATGTTAAATTTATACAGAATATTCAGTAAGTAATCTGAATGAAGAACACATGGCGCATTTTGTGAAGGTGAAAGACTGGCAATAAGAGAGCAGGGGAAACGTACTTTTGACAAATGTAAGTTAATGCAGGTTAGGAAAAACAACTCATACGTACACACAAAAGATTTTTAGATTAGTTATTACTGTTCAGGAAAAAGATCTTGGAGTCATTATATAATCACTCCCTGAAAGCATCAGCTCAATGCTTAGTAGTGCTCAGAAAAAAGGAAATAGTTTTGAGAACTGGGGAAAGAATAGACAGCAAAACAGAAAATATCATCATGTCACAAATAAATCCATGTTGTCTTCACATCTTGAATACTACTTGCAGTTCTGTTTATATTAATCAAATATTAGAGATTGTAACGGTACAGGAAAGGGCAACAAGTATTATAAATAGTGTGAAATGGCTTCTACATAGGAAAAGTGAAACAGATTTGGATACTTCAGAATGAATAAGAAACAGATAATAAACGTCGTGGCAAAAGGTGCATAGGAGAATAATTATTCTCCAATAATATTATGTTTTTTACGATGAAAAAACAAGGCAGTGTCCAATGGAATTTTAAGAGGACAGACTTAAGTCAAAGAGACTTTTTTCACACAAAGTTTTATTAAATTGTGGAACCTATTGTTATGGGATAATATGTATGATAAAGGTTTAGATGAGTTGCTGAAATCTATGGAAAAAATATTAAAGTCCTTAAGCTGCACACTGTTGTTAACTCAGAGGAAATATAGGGGCAAAGTATCACAGATTCTCTACCCTTTTCTTCCTCCGTTTTTTTTTTTTTTTTATTTCTAGCCAGGACAAGGATATGTCATACAAACATCCAGATTTGCTTCATAATAGCTGCACAAATAGTAAATGGAAAGAAGAAATTCTTGTTAGAAGGGGAGACAATAATATATTTTATTGTAAAAGTTCATTGAACACTGTATGCAGAGTAGTGCTATGACAAAACATATGTGAGTGTCAAAGGTCTAACCAGATATATTCAGACATTTCTTTCTAAGCTTAAGAACCCACAGTTAGAGGTAATTTTGCTCTGCTCCTCTGCTTATTTATTCTTTGCAGTAAGGAAATTTTAGAAGAGTGTCTGTATCATGTGGCAGGACTAGGAAGAGCAATGTATTTCTTTTCAGTTTAGGACTAGATTACAGTTTCAGAGAAGAAAGAAAATGGAAAATTCCCACTGTGAGTCCAAAGATGAAGAAACTGGCCTTCAAGAATAAAGAAAAATGCTGGAATCAACTGAGAGAAGTATGGACTGCACAGTCTTTAGAGAGACTTATAAGTCATAAATCTGTACCATCTTTACTGAAGGTCATTTCACTTGCTAGTATCAGTTATATTTTAAACAAAGCTTTTATTCATCTACCTCTAGAAGTGAAAGGTCCTAAATCTCTTTCCAACTCCTCTGTGACATTAGAGATTTGTGTGTGTAAGCATAGAGTCATCTTAGCTTGTCTGTTGTACTCTGTATGATGTCCATCTCTCACTGCAGAAGGACCCTGATCTACAAAAACAGGTATTTGCTGCCTTTAGTGTCCTAAAGTTTTAGGTAGCTGAACCCTTAAAATTATTTCCATATAGTGCATAAGGTACTCTGGGGAATATGCAGGAGCTCTGTCTACATGGACATAACTTGCAGCTCAGTTTTAACACAGGCTAAAATTTTCACCCACACTGAGTTTATCACTGACGTGCCCTGCCTGACCACAAGAAGAGTGGGACATTGACACATATATGTCTTTCAGGATCTACTTTTAGGAAGTCTGATTAGGAAGTCTTCAGACTCGGGAACTAATATAATCGTGATAAGCCATAAGTTCAGTCTCAATGGTTCTGGAATGTCTGGATTCAAGCAGCCATAAAGGCATAAAACATATCAAGGTATTTTTTTAGACTTAGAGTTGAACAATCTATGTAAACATAGCCAGAGGCATAGAAAGATACAAGTACTTGCTGAAAGGCACAAAATATTTTTTCCACCAGTAAATGCAGTTTTCACATTTTCTCTTTCAAATACCCAGTATGGCCCATGTGCACTACCACTCTGTTTATGGATAGGTCTCTGGAAGATTCTGAAAGAATATTTTATTATAAAACTATGAGCCCAAACTAGGAAATGACACGGTATCATTAACTTTTTCTAATGATACAAAACTTTGTCTGCTTATCTGTTATTTGTTTTGTTTTGTTTTGTTTCATGTTATACATATGCAAGCAAATGGAGTATGGCAAAATTCTTCTAAAGTATTTCAGCTTTTAAAAAAGTCTTCTTTTGTATCAGGGATTACATATGCCGATTTAATACAATTAAAAATGAAAATATAACATTTCAGAATGATTTCTATATTTTTCATAATGATGACAGACCTATTTCAAAATGTCACTAAATCAACTATAGCCAGGCAGAATATATTTAATTCAAAATGTTAAATTTAAGATTTGTGTCATACTTTATATCTACAGGGAATATGGCTATGGTTTTTGAGACTTTCTGTTAAGAAATATTTCTAGTATCTGAATGCTTAAAAGTACAGCCACAATTGAAATTTAAATCGTTAAAGCGAAAGGAGAGTTATTGAAAATTAATGAAAATATAACCTGGGTTTTAAATATAAGGTAGGCAGATGACTCTGTATCTTCTTGTCAAAGTACAAATGTAATACCTCTTTCTCATAAGCTGAGATCCCTGTTTTTAAACAATATTAGCATTCCAACTGTTGATACTAATATAAATAAATAAATAAATAAATTAAAATCCTAGTAGGATTAAATCTACTATTTCAATGTAGGAGACAAACAAGGAGGAGACAAAACACATGCCTGCGAACTCAGTTAACAACAGCAAACTGAGGAATGCAATTAATAATGTTCAAGAGCAGGGCTATCATTTGGAAGGACCTAGACAGGGTAGCACAATGAGTTGACAGGAACTTCATGAAATTCAACAAAGTTAAATGCAAAAAGAAAAAAAAACAAAAAACTTCTGTATAAACCTCATGTTAAGTATGAGCTCCCCGAATTTGTAGCAGACCTAGAATTGGATCCTTTCCCCAAAGTTAGAGTTCTTTGGCAGTTCTGTTATTACAAGTGAATAACAACAACAAAGAGGAAGCAAAGTTTCCCAATGATTTAAAGCAAGCCGTGTAAAGCATCTAATATAATTCAGCATTTTGTCTTTCATATACTAAACCTTTCAAAAACCCCACAATCTCCTTGCAGACTCCAAGAAGGATTCTGAAAGTGGGTAGGCAGGATTCAGCTCTTTCTTGCACAGCACAGGGCCTCGGTAAGTTACCTAAATTTCTGATATAAAGATTGAATCTTTCGGCTGAGATCTGGTCTCCCAGACACAATAATCTACGCTGTAATAAGAAGGCATGATTTCAGCTTTTGGATATATCTGTGCTGCAGGTGTGCTACCGACTGCTGTGTCATCATAGCTGAGGAATAGTGTTAGGGAAAAATGAGAACAGTGGTATAAATATAATGTAAGAGCAGAAGTAATCATTGCTGCTGCTGCATAAAGCAAAACAGGTCACTGAAGCTAGCACATCTGTATGCGTAAATATTTTTGTGGCACTTGCTTGTCAGTGTAAATTTGTGGGTAGTTCCTGCTAATATCAATTTCTCTACTGTTGGATCTTTGCCAGCTACAAGTGAATTTTACAGCTCTTGAGGCCATCATTTTTGTGGTCAAAAATTATGGATGCAGAGTCAATTATTTTATTGCTTTAATTTCCTCATTTACATCTCTGCACCCTATTTTTCTGAACAGATGTAGTAACAGACTGCATGTGGGCAAGTGAATTTTTAAGCAGAAACCTCAGGTGATGCATTTTTTTGGCCTCCCACAAGAAGGAAGCACTTTCTAAACTAACTAAACTCAAGCATATCCAGCTGTTTTAGCATACTCTTTGTCACATTCTCTCCTCTAATTCACTGTAGTTCCCTATTTTGCAAATCCCTTTGGCAGATTGTCTGAGGAAAAGAGATGAACATCCCTCTGACTGCTGATGCAACAGCTGTAAGTAAAGGAGGGAAGGTGTGGGCTGAAAAGGAAGGTCTCTATGTATTGAGTAAAGTTATCTGGGAAAAAAGGCTTTGTTTTTCCCTCTTAAGTAACATATGTAATAGGCCAGATGTTTACTCTGTATTTCTTTCTTTTAGTTCAGGATTGTAACTTTCATGTGTAAGCTATAATTGCTGCTATGACTGCAATAAAGAGTATGCACATATGCCTCAGCTAGTTTTGAAAAACCTGGTTGTGTACTGATGTAAGTCAATACTCAGACTATGCTACTATTAGTTCTTGAATTAACTAAACTAGAGCTATTTTTGGATTGCCACACAATGGCATAATCACTGATGTGAGCACATTAAAATCTGAGAAAGGAAGATCCCCTAACATGTTGTGTGAAATTGTCCCATTATGTAGCTGTATTTCCTCCTCTATCTATCTAGTGGTTATCTCTTGTCTTGCAGCAGAATGTTTTTAGGCTGTTGCATTTGTACAGCACTTAGCAGAAAAGGATCACTGTCAGAGGTGCAAGGGAAGATAAATGAGCCTTTGAAGATATCAAATGCTAGATGTAAGAAGTACTGATGGTGAGTAAGGGCTCTTTCCAAGTTAAGTAGGAAGGACCGTTCAGTAAAGGTTTCTTGTTTTCTCCTTCAGTTTAACTTAAATTTCCTGGAGCCTATTGACCTACAAAAATAATATAGGTGGTCTTGTCTTGTCTACATACCACCTCATGTGCTTTCTGAGTCAGTTCTCTCACATATTTATAAATTAATAAATTATAAGCATTACACTATAACAGTAATGTTGTCATAGGGCCTTGTCTGTGATGATTCTCAAAAGAAAGCACCATCCATTTGCAAACTCCTTTGACTCTGTTAATTTTCTATCTATATGGAAAAAAACAAGGTATTTCTGAAGCTTGTTAGTTTAGGAGAATGGAAGATTATGGGGTTTCTATATAGCAACATCACCACCAACAAAAAAAAACAAAGTCTTTACTGGATTTTTTTTCTAAGCTACCTGTGCTGAAATTCTTTGAACCATCAGACCAGATGCATTTTCTAAAATTGTTTTTTTTTTTTTTTTTTTTTNGTAGAACATTCCCACTTCCACTGACAGGCTGGGCAATATCAGGTCTTTTCAGGCAACTCTTGTTTGGAAGGATGCCTTTTCAGGTTACTTGACAAACAATATTATTAGACATATGGGTAGGACCAGAGATTCCCAAGGAAGAGATTAGTGGTTCTTAGATAGGATCCTGGCATTTTGGAGGGTATGAGAGAGAGGGTATGAGAGGAAATGAGAGGCTAATAGATTGCTATATAGATACTGTTTAAGGCCTCATATCTCACAATTAGCCAATCAGTCGTAAGAGCGCCTTCATTTCTCTCTGAAAAATGATCAGTTTCACTAAAGGATGCTGGCAGAACAGTGATAGATGGTTGGTTTTCTTGGGATAACAAGAAACATTTTATTATTTTTGGTTAGAGAGCAAAAAGATTTTTTACATGAGGCACAAATACTTTATCAAAGGTTCATATATTTACACCATCTACAAAATTCAGTAGCAGTATCTGAAAACTCATTTTTCATATATAGTCTTAACGACTAAGATCCATAGGGTCCTTTTTCTGTAGAACAAGGTCTTCTACTGCATTCCACCTACAATAAACTTTGCTGAACTTTGTTTGGAAGAGTTTCAGGACTCATGAAGTGATGCTGTAGGCTTCTGCACCTCTCCCGCCTCTTGTCTCTCCTCCCTGCAGAGCAACCCAGCAGTCAAGCCTTTGTGCTTCCTACCTTGGTAGGGTCCTTGGGCTCCTTCTCAGAAGTTTGCACTGTGTTTAGGGACCGCATTACTCCAAGATGTTCTTCTGATGAGGCCAATCAAAAACTGATTGTTGGCTGCCAGAGAGAAAAACAAAGGAGGAGGAGATTTTATAGGAACTATTTTGTCATAAATTATGAGGTGTTAAGTAATGAAATATTCTCATTCAGGCTATGACATTCCTTAATTACCAAGGCTATGGCATTTCACTGTTTTATGGAGAGGTGTTTGTGTTGTCTGCATTTCATTTTCCCATTGTAGCTGCAGAAAATCTGAGAGTAAGCAAAGTTTAAAAGTAAATGCCATGGTCTTAGCTGTAATATTAAATGTTCCCCATGGTTTTACGATTACCCTTTACAGAATCTGTTGATGCTTTTTGGCAAGTGCAATATTAAAAATTTGCTTGGCAAAAATCCCCTTAGCAGAACCTGACAGATAGTAAGGTCAATAAAGTTTTAATCAACAAAGGAGAGAATAGTCTTCCTCCAGATGGGTGCCATAGAACAATACTCACATGAAATATTTATGATTCGCTTTAGAATCTCAAAGCCTGAAACATGAATAAAGGTTGGGAATTCTTTTTAAAGGAATATCTATTCATCCTTACATTTTCTGAGGACTAAATAGCTGTGAAAAGAATATCAATTTTGTTATTGAAAATACAGTTTTATTATTTCACCGAACCCCAAGTTTGCTATTGAACTTTCATGTGTTTTATAACCTAGCATCATTTTTTAAAGAAATTGAAATTGCACATATTGTCTTTAGGATAATAGTACTTTTCAGGTGTCTTGTCTCTTTAAATTGCAGATTTTCTTTGGATGATAGGAAATGATATATTCATTAATAGTAAAGACTTTAGGCTGTCATTAGTTGTCCTTGTTCCAACAGAAATTTGCCAAACTAGAGCTGCTCAACTTACTGGGGTATTCTTATTCTGAGGTGTGTTTTGTTTCACTAATCTATGACCTATATTGTATAATCAGATGATTTAACAAATCAGATATGAAGAGAAATTGTGACATAGGGAAATTCCCTCACTGGTCCCTCTGGCTTGTGATCCTGTGGCCTTAGCGTTTCTCAGACTAGGACTTAAAAAGAAAGCAATCTGTGAAAGCATCATGCGCTGATGGCTTCCATTATGTGTTCCTAACCAACTGTTATAATTTTGCTTCCTATTGTCATTTCTTAGATAGTCTAGTCTCGAGAACTGGATATTGAAATGATTTCCTGATAGTTCTATATTTCCAGAAGAGGAACAAGAGAAAATCTGTACAGAATGAGTCAAATAAGGCCAGTAGGCAATACAATTTTGACTCTTCACAAAAGATTAACCAATAAAGATCAAGTTATATGAAAGATTTGCCATTTTCATAAAATGTATACCTAAAGAAAGTCTAAATGTATTCAGAATTCATTCCTGCTACCATTTTAACTCTTGCTAATTAACAATTAATGTTGTCATTAATTAACACCTACAGCAAGCTTCTTAGCCATCATACTGAGAGTGTGAAAGCACTGAAACATGATTTGTAGTTTTCAGTTCATTATGACCTCTGAATTATTCATCTTGTTTTCAAGAAACTGCTATGTTTTGTACAGAGAAACTTAAATTACAGGTGTACAATAAGTTGAATTATCAACTACTACATTAGCATATTTTAAATCCAAAAGATACTGCTTGAAATTTGTGATGTTAAAAGTGACTGAAATATTTGATGAGGTGTTTCTCCTTGGCTGGGTGCTATATTAATTCAGTGAATTTCAGAATGACACTCAACTTCTTAAAAAAACAGCGTGAATGAGTATGCATAATGTTAGGAAAAACAACGTGCTTTTGGATCAAATTAATACTACGTGCTCTAGGTGTCCCTGCTTGAGCAGGGGGGTTGTACTAGATGATCTCTAGAGGTCCCTTCCAACCTTAACGATTCTGTGATTCTGTGATTCTGTGATTCTATGTAATATAAAAGCAATAACAATTATATTTAAATTGTTAACCTTTATGTTAACTTTAATTAGACTATTATACTTACAATCATAGAGGATTAATTAGCTAAGTTATTTATTAAAATAATCTGAAATTAATATTAATTATGGCTAAATTGTCTTCACAGAATAGAATGGATAACATTTCTGCATCAGTCTTATTAAACTCATAATTTATTTTTAAAATGCCTGGCAGGTGTTGAGTATTTTACATAAAATTCACATAAACAGATCCGTTACCTTAAAAAAAAAAAGCTTGCCCTTTAATTGTTTCTTTTCTTTATCTTTATTTTGAAGGCTTAAAATTCAGAAAGGAGTATTTATGGTGGTGGTGGTCGTTTTTTTTTTTTTTTTTTTTTTTTTTTTTTTTAAGTATCAAGACACGGATTTAATGTATTTTTAATGAGTATGTGATTATTCTATTGTCCATTCCACTATTTTATGTGAAGTGCTAGACACTCTCACTGCGTAGTGAGAGTCTCACTTCTCCTGTCAAGTATTATATTTTCTCCCAGGCAATTTCAGGTGATAGGTTTGGGTAAAGCAAGGATATCCTAATCTTCTGTCTAGCATGCATATTTATTGTTGTTTGCTCCTGGACAGAGTCCACACAGTACATCAGTGTATTGCTAGAAGATAATGAAATGCTGCTTGGAGCTCTGTTGGCATGAGTTTTAAGAGAATGTAGGCCTTAGTTCTACCCATACCAACTGTGATTGTGATGCTTCCAGTGCATCTAATAATGGAGTAACAGAGACCGATGTAATTGCCTGTTCTTTGGCATTTCTACTAGTACGTTCCTATAAAGCAACTTTGCAGTACAAAACTTCTTACAGCTCTCTACTTTGCATGTCTGCTTCCTCTTTTCTTCCTAAAAATGTGTTATTTGAGCCAGTTGTTTCTTATGTAAGTTGCCCAACCCTGGCAGTGCTGGTTAGTACCTTTGCATCTACTGGATATCAAAGGAAGGAGACAGATGTGTCTGTCTCTTAATAGAGGTGGGAACCTGCTCCCTGCCTTCCAGTTCAGCTTATTTCATTATGTTGAATTGCCCTGTGTGGCATGGAGACATTCATGAGTCATTCCTCCCTATTGTAAAAGCTGTGGTTGCATATCAAAGGTAGTCATGGCAATCAACTCATTCATAAAATTGAGATTGGATGAATTTGGTTTTGCTATTGCAGACATGAAGCATGATTAAAAACATACTCTCCTGCATAGTTAGGTCCATGGAAACATATAACTCAAGCTCACTGTTTTCTACAAAGAGTGCAGACACGTTTCACACCCCTCCATGGGGTCTTTCCCTTGCTAACAGGGCAGTTGCATTCCTCTCTCCAACTTGACAATATGATGAGTTAATTTTATTAAAACAATGAAAATAGAAGCCAGCAGGGGAGATAGTCACCACTTGAAACTGAGTCTTCACCAAAACTGAAATCACATAGTAGTAACACATTTTATAAAATGCTGTGATTAATATAAAACCTAACTTATTGCCCACATTTTTCTCCGACATTTCCTTTACAGATACAACAGCTTTATGGGTTAATCACATAGTTCCACATATATTTAATATTACCTTTTTTTCCATATAATCACAAGTCTTCAGTCATTTATAATTTCGCTAAAAATTAATTCTTTTAGTACAGATTGTCTTTATGCAATTCCTGCCTTTCTTTAGGTTGTTTCTCCAAACATTAGACAGAATTTTTATTTCTTTAAATTATTTAAATAAAAAAATACAGTTTCATTTGAGAAGTAATTATCCTACTAATGTTATTGGATGTGCACCTAAAAGCAGCAGTGTTGCAAGTCTTTGAAAAACTACCATTTGCACATGGAAACAGAGGTTATTAGAAGTCCTATTTTCAACTCTGGTTATAGTTTTTCAACTAAATATATTTGCTTCTGGAAAAAAAAATATCAATTTTCAAAGCTAAATCAGTTTTTAGAAAAAAAAAAGAAATCTAATTTTGACAAAATTTGTCAGTCAAAACCCATTAGATTTTTGATGGAATTGCTGGTCTAAGAGTCTGCTCCTAAATAATTGGTACCTGTTGCTATGCTGACATACAGAAGGCCTAACTTTAGTTACCTCCACCGAGCCAAATTTATTTGTCCCTTCTGTCCTTCAGTTCAAATACTGATACAAAATTATGAAATACTTTCTAGTTCTTATTTAAGAATTAAATTATTAATTAATGCTTTGAATTGTGATTTTTTTCTTTTCTTTTTAATATTTTTGTCTTACTTTAACTTAATACTTACCTATTTACTTTAATATTTATGCACTTATACCCATATATTTTTTTTTACTTCACTGAATTGTTACATACAATGAATCATCATGAGTTTTAAGTTCATATACTCAAAATCTGGAGTCTTTTCAGACTCCAGATTGAAAAGTGGAGGGAAAGAATTGACAGGTTTTGATATGAAATGAATGGCAACCTTCCTCTGAAAAAGTGTCAAATTAAAGCAGATGAGGTGAAGAAAGCAGCTACGATATGTCAACTTTACAGACTTTGATTTATTTTTAATGATACAGTGCACTTTAAGAAGCCTAAAAATTCATTCACAGCCCAGGTCTCATGGTGTGCTATAATGTTTAGGTATTTCTTCTAAGTTGGGTGCAAGGTGGGATGATGACCTAGAACTCCTGTAAATAGCAATTACCTTTTTAAAAAAGAATGATTAAAGTTCAGTTGAATGTCAGCAAACTATTCACTCATCTCTCTCTTCCTCTCTTCTGTAACTTATTTATACTTCACAGACAAACAAACTCCCAAAGACCCAGAGTCTGTTGCCAACTCTCTTTTTTTTTTTTTCTTTTTTCTTCTCATGATTCCCTTAGGATATTGGGAAAATATAAAATAGTAGCATCTGTTCTTTCAAACCAAAAATTTCATGTTCAATAAACAAGAGAAGCTTACTGCATAAAAGAAAAAAGTTTAAATCCTATTCAAAATGTTTTCAGAATAAAAGGATTCAAAATATAATGGATGCATAAAATAGCACATATAATAAAATAGCATAAAATTTGTTCAAATTGAAAATATAGATAATTCAGATTTTTTTTTCAAACCAAGAAAATATATATTTTTTTTTTGAGAAAACAAATAAATTAAATTTCATCTCTACTGGCTGAAGGGTTGATAGCAATCGGTTGCATGAAAAGGAAAGTATAAGGTAGAAAAATGATTCTTTAGGATCCCCACAAATAGACTGTCTGGTATTGATATTTTCATTAATGACCTCAAGACAC
Source organism: Nothocercus julius (assembly GCA_013398735.1). Taxonomy (NCBI): domain Eukaryota; kingdom Metazoa; phylum Chordata; class Aves; order Tinamiformes; family Tinamidae; genus Nothocercus; species Nothocercus julius. The sequence goes on along the minus strand of VZSV01000039.1, from coordinate 317,437 downwards.
AACTTAGAGGACTCTAGTGCAAATTGCTGAAAATCTAAAGCTAGAAGTACTCAACTTTAAAGAACAATCTGGATGACCTTGAAAAACTCAGTGATAAATGGAATAAAATTGAGCACTTCACAGCTCAAGATCAGCGACCTCATTAGAACTACCAGTAGGAAATACTTTTACTGAAGACAAAAAAATAAAAAAATAAATCAGGATTGCAAGAAATAGGAAAAGCTTCAGGATAGAAAGCAATTCTGCAGGAGCCACCTTCCTTTTTCCCTCAAGAGGACACAAATTATGGAGTAGAGGTAAGAAAATTAAAAACAGTTTAATCCTCACTTAAAATACAGATTAGAATTCTATTTTTTTTTTAATCTTTCTATAATGGAGTACATCACTTATTCCTTCAGATCACAAAACTGCACCAGGAAACTTTTGAAATTCCTATATCCCTCATGGGTAGGACCCCAGTTCAAGGATTCCATTGCTATGCTCCGAGGAATAATTTGCTAGGAGGCTAAATGTAAAGTAACCACTAGAAATAAACACTGCTTCTGTGTGTTAGAAGCATATGGCAGGTGGATGTTTTGGGGTGGAATACCAGGTGAAACCTCAAACTGTTACAAGAATGGAGAAGGAAAGGGGAAGCAAGCGTATCAACCCACATGTATGATGGAAGGAAAAAAAAAAAAAAAAAAAAAAGTGGAAGTACCTGAAATAGCAGTCAATGACAGTGCCCAAGGAAGAACTCCATCTTGGCCTAGGAAAGTCACAAAGCACACATCCCTCCATCCCAGGTTTTCTGGGGGAAAGGTTTTGAATTGTCCAGTTAAATGACTACTAGAAAACAGCAGCCTTGTGGAGTTGGGCACTGCTGGCTCTGGTCTGGACAAGCGGTTTAAGCTCTGTGAACTAATTAAATTGAATTTAAAATGCAGTATGTAAGATAATACATTTAATAGCAGAATTTTAAAAGATGAATATGTCTTGTGACAATAGCGAGGTATGATCTGAGATCATTATCCTCTCCTGTATCAGCTACTGCTGTCCTTTTAGTGCTGTATTCTTATGTATTCCTGTCTGAAAAGGTCTCATGTTTAAAGATATATGTGCAAATGGTTTTGATACCTCAAATAGAGGATCATAATTTATGATTTATTAGGCAGAAGAAACATGAAGAAATACTGTACACACTGAGGGAGGATGAACTTGTTCAAATAGGAAAGCATCTTAACTATGAGCAAGTAATTTTCAATGTGCCCGAATAAAGGTCTTTTATCCACCAGTCAGCTATGATCTGCAACACAGAAGAAAATGCATCATGTGGACAAGTGAGTGGTTTAACTTCATGCTTCAGTCTAAACTACCATTTTCAGTATGCATGGTGTTGAGTCACAGCACATAGTACTGAATAATCTCTATGGTCAAACTAACAAATAAAAGCTAAATCATACTAACTTCAATAAACTTGTTCGTTTTCCTTTTTTTTTTTTTTTTCCCTACAGGAAAGGGCTATTCAAAATTATAAAGAAAACATATTTTTAGCTCCCAGGAAGGAGATACTGTTAACCAAAATAATAAGTCATTTATAATTGACAACTGACTTAAAAAAAAAAAAAAAAAAAGAAAAGAAAAAGTTTTTAAAATACAGTGTATTACTCCAAAGCAGCCTAGAGCATATAGAAGCAACTTCATAATAGCAGTGAATTATTTCAAGATGTTACGGCAGGCTACCTCCAAGCTAACTCTAATACTTGCCACTTGTGTAACATCAGGACTTGCAGGGCTGTTTTTCATACTGGCAAGTTCTGTACTTTTCATGCTAAGAATGACTAGATCATAGTGATATCTCTAAAAGGACTTTAAGACTTTAATCTAAGACTTTAATTTAAGACTTCAATCTTTTAATTAGAATTAGAGTTCTTTGTTAATGATAGTGTATGTTCTTTTTAAGAGAGAAGTGACAGGGTGAGAGGGATCTCCTGGGGAAGATAGAGGATTTGTCCCTCCCTGGTGAAAAGCTGCGTAGGCTCAAGAAGCTTCAGAAGGAGGCAAGGAGAAAGTTCACAACATGGAACTGCAGGCTCAGAGCTCAAGCAGAGGGACAGACAGGTGGGGGCAACTAGCCTCAGAGGTCATGGAAAAAACTGTTCCAGGGGCAATAGGGGCAAACAGAGTTATGTTTAACTCGTAAAGTAACACAATTATGTAAAACCAAGCCTGGGAGCTAAGACATGTCTTCAAGGACAAAATGGGGGTGGGGGACAGTTATAAAGGTTCTTTATTTCTATTCTGTCAAATCTTGTAACTTCAAATTTTCTTATTTTTCTTAAAGTTTTTTTTTTTTTTTCTTTCAGTTTTATGGTTCAGGTTTTTTGCCTGGTTAGTTGGTTTAGTTTAGAAGTATCCTGGTATTTTTTCGGAAGTGCAGAGTTATGAAAAGATCTAAACAGACTGACCTTAGTGCTGCAGCTGACTCTGGATCCCATTCAGCTAGGGTTAATGGCCTTTGATTAGCACAATTTGTCTGGCCAACTTTATTCAGCATGTGTATCAGTCTTCAGTGAACCATCATTGGGCATTTAATAGTTGCTGCAGCCCAGGTATAGAAGTATACAGAACCATGGCGCACCCAGTACCTTCATAGGATGTACTATAGGAATGAGTAAGAGTCAAACAGGTCAGGAGTACAGAAGACAACTCTAGAAGAAATGACTTAGTGGCCTCCACAAGTTACCATAAGGGATTTTCATATGTGGTGGAGCCAAAGACTTTGGTTCTGAAATAGCATATTTAATTACCAGAGGTGGAGTATCTAGAGTATACGTGATTATGTAAAAACAGCTGTGATACTACAGTGGACCCCAGTTTAATTTCCTGCTTTGCCACAGACTACATTTGTGGCTTTGAGTAAGTGATATTAAGCCTAGGTATTGAAATATATTTGGATGCCTGACTGCTGTGGAATTTATTAGGAGCTAGGCACCATATTTTACATCTCATTTTTTTTTTAATGTGCCTAGAATTTATGTCTTATTTTCACAAAATTAATGATTCTAATGCTCTAGATTTCTTGTGAATGTAACAGGCTTATGTTGTCAAATGAATATTCACAAACACCTATTCAAACAAAGAAAGCACAGAGCATCAAAGAGAAATACCTTGTTCCATTTCACTTTATAAGGTCATTTACTCATTGACTAATTGCACTATCTCACTATACAACAGGAAGCAATTCTCAGCTAAAGTTGCCTTTAGATGGGAACAGGGAGAAAAAATATTCAAATTTATTCTGGTATTTTTAAACCAAATTAGTAGATCTGTACATCTGTTTGCAGATAATTTGAAAGCAGACTACTCACAAAATATTGTCATCCTATAGCAGATCATTCACCTGACTTTATGAGATAGCTTAGGAAAGAATACATTTTCTTTTGATGCGCTTCTTTTTCCACAATTATCATGGTATTTTGCTTACAATAAAGCAAAATATATATATATATATATTTTCTTTAAAATTTCACTTCAAATATAAGGAATTTTAATTTTTTTCTTTCCAAATTTTTCTTTATATTATAATTTTTATTGTGCATTTGTATATATTTTTGACTAGACCAAAGCCTCTTCCCTTAAATTAACTGTTTTGCAAAAATTTGAAGTTATTTTGGACTTATTCAAGGCAGCTGATCTTCATCAACAAAAAGAAGATAAACTGAGACTTGAAAAGTTCTTTTAAGTGTAGCTTTATGGCTGCATGCTCAGCTTAGATTATGAAGCCTTGATACCGCTCAAATAACACTAGGAGTCTCTTTCTATCATTAATGTTTTTTTCCTCTTCGAAATGCCCTACTAGATTTGAGAAGATTTTGGTATTCTGGAGGTGAATAGAAGCCTAGCATATTTCACGACTGAGTGTCAGCCATCTTGAAGAAAAAAGAAGGATGAGGAGAAGTCGAAAAACATGGAGCATTACCTGCTTTTTTCTGGGTTATACTGTCATCTGGTGCATAGTTTAGTTTTTCAATTTTCTAAAGTAACTTTGAATTGCTGTAGACAACAGTAACATCTGGTTGATAGAAAATAAAAACTTTGAAATATATTTTTAAGAAAGCCCCTGAGCTGCACGTACATGAGGAATTTCATTTTCGACTTAAAAATAACAATAGAGCATTTTGAAACAAGTATTGTGTGCTTCTTGAATCATAATTCTTTGGCTTTGAAATTTGCTTAATGAGTCTGATTGTAATGAACTGGAGCAATACAGAGATACACACGATAAATTCATGTTGGTCATTGAGCCCTAAGCTAGAGAGACTGAATCATTACTGAAATCGTTACTGAATCAAAATGACCTAGTTATTTCTGTAACATGTATCTATTTGTTACTACTGCTGATGACAGTCTGATAATATTTCTTGTTTTCATTGCATTTTTTTTTTTTTTCTATCTAGGAAACAGAAACTCGGAAAGTTTCTGACAGGCAGCTTAGTACCTATGCAACTAGGGCTAAAGCTGGCTATCATATCTGCACTGAAGACCCATATAAAATAAATGTTAATCTAACTGCAGTCTTCTGCATTCTCTGATTAACAATATATAGTTAAGAGTATGTAAAACAAGTTATGAATTCAACTATGTATGTGTATATGTGTCTATTTTAACTTCCTAGTTAAGAACAAGAACTTCAAGTTATAACATGGTGTTTTTTATGTCCTTGAATAGATTGTCCTTTGCATAAGATGAAATTTCTATGCCAGGTTGTATTACTTCTTTTATCTGACATGGAACTAAGACATTTTAAACAAATCCTACCTAATTTTCCTCTTCTCTGCAAAATATGAACTAGAGAGTCCATGCAGAAATACTCTTTTTTTCTTCTTGATCTCACTACCCTTCTTTTAAATCTCTTCAGTGACATCCCTAAGTTTCTTCTGTACCTGTCTGCTATTTTTAATTCGACTTCATCTTTAAAAGTTCCTTTTTATAATTGCTTAATGTTCTTTATGAAACAATTCACTTAGTTGGTTTCTTGCAGAATGCCTCCAATTTAATGCAATGGATGACATTAACTCCATAAATTTAATTTCTTATATTAACAATTCTAATTTAAAGAACAATGAATAGTCCTAATAACTGTAGCTGGAATTTGATTTTATCACCTTCTTGGAAGGTATTGTAGCAGTGTCAGCTTAAAATTAATCCTATAACTTTCATCTACAGTAATATGAAACTTTAAGACTCTTGAGTAGAAGCGCTTATTATCAAGACCTCCAAGCTGTTTAGTGTTGGTAAAACTGAAGAAAAAAATCAACTTTTACTTTGTAAAAGAAATAAACAGTTAAACATTTTTTACTCAGTATTAACCAGTGCACTTGCTGCAGGTTACTACTCTCTTTTAGATATATCTGATGGAATTGTTGTTTCCTGTGATAATCTTTTGATTCTGTTTTTTGTTCCACCTTCCCAATTCTTCAATGCCAACATTGGCTGGTTCCCTGTTTGTCAGTGGTGTTTTATTTTATTTGATACAGTACTTTTTGTTTTGCAGACCAACAATCCATGTATTTGTAGCATGGATTACTTACAGACATTGACCAACAAGTATCAGAAATATTGGTGCCCCATTCAATCAGCTATGTGTAACAGTGAATCCATACTGTAAGCAATAATTAATGTGTTGCTATCAGTCTTTCAATTTGTCATCATTTTTCCATTGTCACTTTGAGCTCTTGCTATGACTCAGGTAACAAATGAGTTGTCTCTTCTCAAGCTGATTTTGTTCCTTAGGGAAGAAATTGTCCTTTAGTTTCATTTAAAACATTGACATGGTGCTGAGCCAAGTATCCAGTTTCGTTCTCGGCAGATTCTTTTTGCTTACTTGTTCAAAGGCTAATCCAGATCTGTATAACTAAGTTTTGGGTTATGTGTCTGTGCTGTTTTTGTTTGTTTGCTTGTTTGTTTGTTTTGTGTTTTTTTTTCCTGAATTGAAACTCCCTGAAAATTTTAGTTTAGAGATTATTTCCACAGTGGGGAAAAACAAACAAACAAACAAACAAACAAACAAAACTTCAACCAAAGTGCACTACCAGGTATCTTTTTTTTTTCAGATACTCAGCAGAATTGTTTACCCATTGCAATGAATGCACCCTCTTTAACTGGTTTTGGATCCATATGACTTCTGACAGAACTGAATATTGCCAAGTCTGTCTGAAATTCAGATCAACAGATCAATTTGAATCAACAAAAATTGTTTGTCTATCTCTCACTGCATCCACCACAGAACTAACAGGCTCAGACCCTTCCAAGACCATCACCTTTGAAAGGTCATAGTTAACAGGGGAGTCCCTAATCCCTGGAGATAGGCAAATGTTGCACCTATCTTACAAAAGGGACAGAAGAACAAGCCATAGAAAATGGAGATTGGACAGTAGTAATTTAGGTCCTGAGAAAGTCCTGGAGCAGATCATCTTGGAACACTTTTCTGGGTATGTGAAGGAGGAGAGAGTGATTTGGGGGAAGAGGGGTCAAAAATAGATATAATTTACCTCAGCTTCAGCAAAGCTTTTGACACCCTCTCCCACAATCTTTTAATATCCAAGTTGGCATATTATGATCTTGACAGATGGATATCTAATCCAGATTAGATGGATGACTATCCATCAATAGAAGGATTATTGTCTGGATTAATCCAGACAGATAGATGGTAGAATCATAGAATCACAGAATCGTTAAGGTTGGAAGGGACCTCTAGAGATCATCTTGTGTGCACACACTTACAATAGTGTGTGGAGTTCTGACTCTCCTAGTCAAGAAGGACATCAATACATGCCCTAGTCTCTTACTGAAATCCTTTGGAAATCAGGGACACAGTATAATCAGAAGGGAACAGTACTTTAAATTCATGTCATTTATAGACACCAAGAGCCTGCAGCAAGATCAGCAGAGGAGCCCTAGGATGGTTAGGGAATGGAGCCCTTGCCCTGTGAAGAGAGCCCAAAGCACCAGGGCTTGTTCAGCCCTGGTGACAGCTTCAACGACACCTAATAGCTGTCCCCCAGGTGCTGGTGGGGAAGTTAAAGAGAAGTGAGAGCCATGGTCCCTCACAGCAGTGCACTGAGTGCTGCATCCTCACAGCAGTGCATTGAGCAGTGCATCAGAATGCTGAAATAAGAGAGGTTCATTTTTTTTCACCATGAAAATAGTCAAATATTGATTGGCATATGTTGTCCAAAGAGGCTGTGCCATCTCCGTCTTCGGAAGTTTTCAAGACCTGATGGGGCGAAATCCTGAGCAATCTCAGAGCTGGCCCTTCTGTGAAGACGAGTCTGTACCACATACCTCCTCATGTCTCTTCCAATTCAAACTGTGATTCTGTGTATCACATTTTAAACCTTTCTTTCTACTCTCTTTATCATCTTATTTTTTTCTACTTCACACTTTATTTGACCTCCACCAATTTTGATTTTCTTTGTTCCAACATGTAATTTCCCTTTTCCTGCTGTTTGAACTCTATTTTGCTCCTGAAATCCTGTGTATTTTTTTCCTTTTATCCTACTAGGCAAGATGCTATGCCGAAGTTTTTATTATTTTATCCTTAGAGTTTGACCTGTTTTAATTTGGAAAGATTTTAGTTAGTACTATAAATTTATAATACTCTTCATATACTTAATATTATGGAAGAAAGATTTTTTTTTTCTATATATAGTATTTATTACATCTCAAAGGAGGATCCAAACTTAGAAGTTTCAATGAATCTGTTTAGTCCATGTATATATTATTCTAGCAATGTTCTGTTTTTGAGAATTGAAAAAAATCAGTACTTTATTCACTAGTTGTATAAATTTTTTAATTCCTATAATTTAAAAAATATACCTAAAATCATACTTTAACCTACCAAAAAGGCTACCTATGTTAAAAAAGTGTACAGATTTATTTAAAAATCTTACACTGATTTAAGATTATTTTTATAAAAAGATTTTTGCCATGTAAAATCAGAAAGAACTCCTGTGATTAGATTTTTGCCTGACATACCCCTTGCATAACAAAGACAAAAGATTTCCCTCAGCATGTCATTATGTTTGTGGCTTTTCTTCCTTTGTAATAAATACATCTTTAAAAGAAAATAAAAATGATGAACTAGTGTTGCTAAAAGTACCTGAAGGATGTTCTAATGGATTTGGTGTGTTGGTTTCTGGTAATCATCACAAATCAGCTCTACCCATGCAGATACAAGCCTGTTGTTCAGCTGAAGTAATTGGCTGTCTACTTATGTTGCATAGACACTAACAGGCAGAGTATTAAAAAGGAAAAAAAAAATCTTTACTGGGATCTGAAATAATGTAGGGCTTGAATTGGGAACTATATCTCCTCAACAAGATGGCTGGTTGCTGCCTGGAGACAGACCCTCATCTGTTGCAAGGGTCTTTACAGCAGTTCCTTCATTTGGACCGTATGAGACTCCCCAAATTGCTCTTCTGTTTGCTGATGCTGACCACGGTAGTTCATCACTAGTGATTATTTTAACCACATGCAAAGGTCTGTTGCTTATTACCATTTCTGCAGGATTAATTTCTATTGACAATTTACAGAAGTCGTAGATGAGTGCAATGGGATTACTTCTGCAGGAGGAATCACCCAGAGGACTTTCTGGGATACCTCACCCAAGTCAACACATTGGTCAACACATGTAAGCATACAAACACAGCAGGCACCGACCTGTGGAATCTTCAAAAGGTTTCCAAAATTCTCATTTGGAAGGCTCCTGTAACAATCAGTCAAATACTTATTATGAAGATTTAATCAATTGCTTTGTCTCAGGCTGATCTCATACCAGTCCTTTATCTTACCTATACAGAAGACTGGCCAGGGAGTTCATGTGCCATTCAAGAATTTAATGACTTAAGTGCAGTAGCTGTGCTCACAGGCCCAGCTCTAATACCCAGCTACTCTACAACTAAAGAACAAATGTGATTTTCATACCTATAGCTTTAGTCTGATAGCTCTTGACATGGTTTGTTAAAATTGTAATCCCAACTGTTTCTAGTGTTTCCAGTATAAGCAGGGTGTCATACTGGGGACATAATGCTACAGGGAAATTTTTTTTTTTGTCTTGTTCACTGTTAATATTCTTTTTGAATGAAGTTGCAGATGCTGCACATTTTGAAGCAAAAAACAGGGGGAATCTTTCCATTCCTTTTGTTTCTGACATTAGAGAACACAGATAAGCCTAGGTATTCCAGCTTTTCCATCATATATGTTTGCTTTCTTTGCCAAACAACTTCTTAACAATTCGTATATTATAGTATAACAGAAGTAAGACAGAAAAAATTCTTGTTAAAGGAAACATTGCTGCTCATCCAAACATTTAGAGTCTTTCTAGGAAGAATCGGTATTCTTTCAGCTGTTTCCAAAGAGGTGCCACATCATTGCAGAAAAAAATCTGAAAACTGTAGTTATGAGCTTAGAAAAGAACCAACTAGACAGAAAGTCTACAGCTTAAATGGGAATGGTTTGTCTTTGAGATGTGCAAGGGATCACCAACATTCCCCACATTACTGATGTTTGTTCAGCTGTAATGTACCAAGTGGCTACCTACTCTTACTTTTGTTCATTGCAATTCTATACCTATCTGAATATTTTTTGTCTAATTTTTCTAACCTTATATTTTCTGTAGTAGTAACTACATATTCATTTTCCCAAAAGCATATCTGCTCTAATATTGTAAACTTTTTTTACAGAGGCTAATCTAGAGCTTCTCAGGCAATATTTAACTAGATTTTATTTTTAGTTAAATATATTTTAAAATTTAATTTTATTGAATTCCTTTGTATATATAGAGCTACTAACACAAACAACCCTCATCCCAACAGTAACTAATTACTTATCCTTAAAAATGCAGCTATGTCCCTAGAATTATTTTCCATTTTCCTTTCATGCAATATGTGCATTTTGCTTTTGATAGCTTTTAGATGTTCAGCACGGAGCATATGTTTGAAGAAAAGTTGTGCAAAACTGTCAGGAATATAAGTCCGTTCTACAATTTTGTAACTCATTGCTGGTTCTTTTTTCTTTTTGATCTGCTCCATCATACCAATAGCACAGATTGCACCTTCATATAAGGCAGTGGTAAAGCTAATTTTTGCTGCTTTGTTTACATTTTTAAATTTTGCTTTGCTGCTCTTTTAAAATTAAATCTAGGTCACAGAATTCATAACATAATTCTGTCTTAAGACTGTCTGTTCCCAAACAATTTTTTTTTTTCCTGCTAAATCACTAGGTCCATTGCCCAATTCAGATAAGTAAAACTAACATGTATTTCCTGATTTTCTTCTTTTTCCACTGTTATCTCTCAGTTATCATTTTGGGAGTTCCGATCAGTTCATTCACACCACATTTAACATTTGAGAAAGTTTGGGACAGCTAGAATCTGGATAGCCAGTGGCTTCCTGATGTCTTTGGGTAAGGTGTACAGTTTAAAAAGGTATTGATCTGGATTTTCCCTTTCTACATGCTCAAAACCTTTATACACCACAGATTTCAAATGAAGTAGTTTTTTTGGTCTTAGTTGTAATTCTCATGTCAATGGTAGATGTTTTACTGTTTGTTTGTTTGTTTATTTTAAATCTAAATCACATCCTCTTATCACTTTGTATGTATACGTCAGGGAGCTTGTTGAATTAATATGGACCAAACATTAGGGTTGTTGCTTGTTTTGGAGAGCACTTGTTATCACAGGTAGTTCCATTAATGCAGAAAAGTATGGTTTCAGTAAATAAGGAAAAGGAAGGACTCAACCTCCCCAGCCATTGCCTTATGGACAGGAGCAACTTCATGTTTTCCATACTCACTGACCATCTGGGATATTTGATGAAACAGTTTCACATTGGTCTTGGTCCCCAGAGGCAAGTTATGAAATGCTAAAACAACTTTTTAGAATGGTGTTAGGGGGTGCGGGGTGTTCTAGCTTTCCCACTCCGGCAGTTACCGTGTACGTGTACGATGCGCAACAGAGAGTGAGCTCTGGCACAATGAGGAATGCAGAGACTGTTTCTTCAGAGCATCCTTGTCAGCCAGTTTCCTAGGACTGTACTAATATTAGTTCAAAGAAACTAACTTTATCCTCTTGACTTAGTGAGATGATAGGGAAATGTTTGAAAAGAAGAAAGCAGTAATACAACAAAGGCAAACTGGCAGTGAGAGTGCACCTATGGAAACAATGAGCACTCAAACTTAAATATAATAAACTAACAGCTCTTTTTGTCAGAATGCCTACTTTCAGTCACACGTCTTTCATGAATTTTTTATAAGTGAGTCAGGGAATACAGCCAATGCATAATTCATGAAGAAAAATATCTATGTTCATTTTTGTGTATGAGTCAAGGGTTTTTGCGGTCCTCAGGACATGATAGTACCAGATGTCATGAACTCTGTGAGCTGATAATCAGAAAAAGAAGAGAAATTAACAGGTTGAGTCAGAAGTAAAGCATGGTCATATGAGGTATATCCCTCCCTTCCAATCCCTAATATGCCCTAGATCTCTCATTCAAACTCTTGGGATGTCAGGAGAGATAGTAATTGGAGGGGAACAGTTTTTTAAATTCATGCCATTTATAGACTTTTATTACTGGGCCTAGTTTTGTTTTGGTTTGAGTTTCTAAACAGTGCTAGGAGGAAATAGGCTCCCTGAGTTGACCATGCATTTTAAAAAGGTTTGAAACGAGATTAAAAACAATTGTGAAAAGCAAACTAACCTATTGCTACAGCCATATCCTTCAGGAGAGCTGCAATTAGTAGCTGCCTTTAGTTCTCTTTTACATTAAAAATAATAATAATAATGAGTTTAAGAAGCCTTAAAAAAAAAAAAAAAAAAAAAAAAGCATACAGAAGCTTGAAGCAACCCCCGATATAGGCTACCTGCTGGCTTTCAGGTGCAAAGATTACTCCCTTATTGATTAGAGCAGGCCAAAGAAAGGGGAGAAGATCTTGCAAGGGTCAGGAAAATCTGACATTGCAGTTTCAAGGTTTCACTTGTGGAACACAGCAAATCTTTGCTCTTCCCTAGGTAGAACAGGAGGCATGGGATGCTTTGAAGGCCCCAATGAGGATGAAGAGTGATGAACTCAAGCAACTGAAGCAAAGTTAGTAGCTGAAAAATAGATGAAGCAGTGCCAGAAAGTAATTGACACTCTAAAAGTTTCATCACTGCATATATTTTTCCCTGCTCTAACATGATCTTTCAGAACTGCCACACTGATTACTGCTTTTTCTCACTGTCTCTGGAGATAGGTTTAATTCTGGTATATCTTTTGTGGAAGAATTGTTTGAAAAGGGGAAACTTGGAGAAAAACTAGGGCCTTAGAGAAGTTGTGGCACTACAGAAGCTGGCTTGGGGTGAGACACAGTTGCCACTTCCAGGATGGTTGGTGGGCCCGGACTCTGCTCCTCCACGGCTCCCTAGGCACCACAACCTGCCCTCCCCGCAGCTGCAGAGAGGAGTAACGGAGGGTGGAGCGGAGTGAAGGCACCGCGGCCAAACTCTGTTGCCCTCCCTGTGCTGGGCCGCTGATCAGCCGCACAGTAGCTGCCCAGTGGGAGATGTACGATAACATGGCCGGCGCGGAGCCAGCAAGGGTGGCAAATCACCCCTTTCGGGTGAACTTTGCTTGAACTTTGCTCATTATAAGCTCATTGCAATGCCAACACACACCTCCATCCCAAAAGTTACCCGCCCCCGAGGTACGACCGCTCCTCACTGAGCACGCGCTCTGGATTTTCCATTGACTGTTCCTTTAAATGAAAGGGAGAGACTTCTTCACCAATCAATAACAAAATTAAGTATGACTATAGTCACTCAAGCTCCACCTGAATGTAAGGAGAAAGGATAAAAGGTGAGCTAAGGAGGGGAGAAGTTAAAGGGAAGATTCCATCATAACTTCTGGATCAGTTGACCAGCTGAACCCCCTTTTCTCCTGCTTCGGGTTGGGACGCCGGCTGAGGAGACTCGAGGCTGAGTCTTCTGGGTTGAGTAATGATTGCACATTTGTACATCACAGCTAGTTAAAAATCCCACACTGTAGTAGGGAATCTCCTGTACTTACCTCAGAAACCTCCTTTGTAAATGTTGCGTTTAAATAAACCATGCTATTTGTGAACTGGACTCATTGTTTTGAAGGTGATTGGACCTATAGTCAACAGACCATTCATGAATCCGGTACTGCCAGAGTCGGGCCTATAGCTACCATGGTATTTGGTAGCCCTGTTAAGAGATGACTTCAGCTGCTCCCAGTCCCTCCCTCTAACCTCAGAGGATCAGCTGGAACGCAAGGGGATTCATCTCTTACCAAATTAGCACCACCCCTCCCCCGACCCTACGCACACTTCTTTCGAACTGCGACATCTTTATAGAATAATTATTTCTTCAGGTCCAATAGATGGATCTCAACTTTGATATTCCATTAGCATGAGATTCCCTATGGTGAAAGGGAGGAGGATTTTGCTATATATTTTTTTTTCCCCTTACTCTATTAAAACTACTTTCTTCCCCCCAAAGAATATGACCAGTGCATGAAAAAAAAAAAAAAAAGCCATAAAATATATACTATAAATCTAAAGTAGCTTGTACCTGAAATAAAGATTGTGAATTCCTAAAACAAGTTAATAATATCATAAAGATATGTTTTTATTATTTTTAGTAAAAAATAGATGTTTTGATACTTCTAGTTTATTGTGGTTCTCAATAATTGTAAATTCATATGCATTTTGTTTGTAGATTAAGAACATGTGCCTCCCAAATGCATATCTAGGCAGAGTAGATATGTGGTCTTGATATTGTTAGATACAAGGGTTCTTGAATTTCTATCTTTGTTTTGCTTACAGTTTGAGTGCAGAATTGGAAATGCCCTAAATCAGCTGCTCATGCTCTACTCCTTGCAAAATAGTGTGTCAGTGTCAGAGAAGAACTTGAAATTACAGTCCTAAACTTGAGCTGGTAAGGTCTAGTGAATTATTTAATTAAACTGTGCTGCAAGATGGTTCATGCTCTGAAAAAATAATGTCCGAAAAGATGTTTTAATTTAGAGTCCCTTTGTATTCATTAATGTCCATTGCAAAAATGATATTCCTCCAACACAGGAATACAGTTTCCTCGCTTACACTGTTCAAAATCCTGTAATGAGTTAATAGGAACCCAAGATTGTGAGCCTGGTGTTTTGTCAAATAATTGCTTTATTATTGGTACACTATATTTTCCTTGAACTTCATGGAGCTGAAAAATGTAATAACTGTAACAAACCTTAACTTGACAGCCATATACCAAATGTTATTGCTACTACTTTTTGCTTTATTCTTTGGGGAATAAGCTTTATGTGGTCAAAGGTACTGTAATGTACAGGGGATGAGTTTTGTGTGACCAAATCATAATACAGCAGCTTTCTAGAGACATGCATGTAAAATCTCTGGAGAGACCCTTTAATTTCTGTTAAGAGAATATGTTCAAATGCTTCATGCCATACAAGATTATGATAGCCACGAAAATTTTCAAAAAAAAAGAAAAAAAGTGTTTCTTTCTCTCAGCTGACTATGGTGTCTCTGCTGTCTTATGCCATGTACCTACTACTGTTGGTTTTCAGTAGTTTCTGATCACTGCAGGAAAAAAATATTCAGGTTTTTGCATGCATGAACTACAAGTTCACACAAATACAGTGAATGAAGGTATTGAAGAATTAGTACTTTAACACTGAAGAAACTGAACAATGACACAAAAAGCTGAAATAAAGTAGGAAGTACATGGGACTACAAGGAACT
>VZSV01000039.1:277477-302592 GCA_013398735.1 Nothocercus julius | reverse complement strand
AAATAGAATTGTCCATTGAACAAAAAAGTTACTTTTCAAACAAATGACCCTTATCTTTGGGAATTTTACAATGCTAAGGATGAAAAAACATATTTTATTGGATAGCACAACAACAGTGAAGTTACCTAAATGAGCAACTTGCAACCTGGGATCACACAACCTAGGTATATGTTTCAGAAATCTTCCTGGAGAGTGGGTGAGTGACATAAAATGGAAAAAAAGCATGATATTGTCAGCACGTACCCACATGACCAGAGAACAAAAGGGAAATTGCAGAGTTTTTGAAACAAGCAGGAGGACACTTTTTTAATAGTTAAGCTCACAAGAACGGTTTCCTTATTATTTTAACTACAGAAATGTTTCAGCTGCGTAATTTTGTAATTTTTGGAATGGAAGACAATTCATGGTCAAGCTGGAGGTGAGCAATAAGAAACCTGTGTAGTTTATGGAACAGCATTTGAAAAACTGTGTATCTAGCTATTTCTACTGTGCTGTACAGTTTGCTATCTAGATGATAATCAGTGCAGCAATCAGTTTTAATTATCCCAAGTACTGCCAAGTTAGGAAACTTCTGGTGTTATTGTAAAGAAAGATAAAACATGAGAACAAATTTGAAGAGAAAAAAAAATCAGAACATAGCACTTTTTTTTCCCTCCTCCAACTCCTTTTCTAATTCTCACATATGCAAGTCACTAATTAGTGCATCTCATTAATGGGAGGCTTCAGACTCATGATCAGTAAATCTTTCTACATTGCGTAGGGACTTGAGAAACATCCATATCAGGAGAAAGATTGCCCGTCTTTCAGCATGGTGCTTGTATGGTCTGTCTGCATGATATAAAGTCCTGCTCATAGATAAAAAAACGTGACATCAATTTTTAAGACTGAATCAATATAGATCTTTAAATAATATGAAGAAAAAAACATAAGCATGACAGCTCTACAGGCAAAATTGCCTTCAGAATGTTGTAAAATATGAGGCTAAATGATCTACAACAAAACAGTGATTCTGCTGCACCATCTGCAGATATGTAACTTGATGGAAAACTCTCAGTGCTCTTGAGTTCTTCAGTAACACAGTGATGGCCCCCAAAAGTGCTTTGCCCTGGGTTAAGGATTTGTTCAGGAAATATTTTTTTCACTTTACATGTTGCCTAAAAATGTAAATAACAAAAACGGACATCCTGAAATCTAGCTGCTACTTCCCACTTGCGTACTGGCACAAAGCCAGGTATCCAATTGCTCAGAGCTATCTGTATGTAGCACATGAAACAGGAGGTGAGAAATATCATTTGCTTGTATTTTGCAAGCCAAGTTAATTAAGCCAGATGTCATAACTAAATATATATATGTATTTATATATTATATATATTTATATTTGTGTGTGTGTATATATATATATATATACATATATATATGTAAGCTCCTTTTCTTCAGTTTGTTCTCTCTCTCTCTCAGTTTGTTTACTCTCACTGCCCTTTGGCAGACCGCTGATGCTGGGGGCAGGAAGGCTCTACCTACACTGTCCTTCTTCATTTGCAAGAAATGCTTAATGAAGCACCCTTCTCAATATATTATGTGTAGCATTTTGATCATGACCAGAACTCTAGTTCAAATGACCCTCTCCTGCTTTTCGTGTATTGAAAGACTTATTGATTGAGGATGTTACTGTTTAAAAAAGCATGAAAACTTCCACTGAATGGATCTGTGATATATCTCTACTTTAATGTCTGATTCTTACAATTCCCTGCATCCCCACCATACTAATGATAGTCATGATGCACTCCGGTGCTGCTCCAATCTTTGCATCATTATTTTGTCAGGTCCTGAACTGTTATAGAGTTTTTCCTCTCTTTAATGCCAAGAAGTCATCAGATGACTATAGGAATATGGGATTTTTTTTGTTTTCAAAATTTCATTTCACGATGCTCTTTGTACTCGGTGGTGAGCTATTTTTCTTTTACTTCCTACTTTTTTAAAGAACTTTTGTGCATAAAAAAAAAAGAAGTTCTTTTGCCCATATTCCTTAAATAGGTGACAAAAAGAACATGTCAAGTATCAAGGAGAAACTGAAGCACAGAAGTGATTGGAGGTGTTACAGTCCTGTACATAGGTAACTGGTGTTAAATTGGGAAGGCAACTCTGTTATCCTAGTTCTTAAGCAAGGATTCTGCCCCTTTCCTTCTCTCACTTGACATTGTTTTGTACCTTAAAAATTGTTCTGGATTTTTTGTTTTCTTCTCTCCATTTTGTTCTGAAACAGTAATTACCACTCCACAGAAATACAGTGAGGGGAATGATGAGAAATTCACAGTTCATCCTCAACAATAATTTTCACCTACTGAAACCATATTAAGCACTTTCTGTCAACAATTACAAATTCAAAAGTGTTAAATTCCTAGGTCAAAATTTTAAATTTTGGATTTTTTTTTTCAATCTGTACTCTAACAGTAGTCTTCTTGCTTCATTACCCCCTCTTTACTCTCAAAATCATACGACAAGCAGTTTCTTAGGGCTTGTCCGTATTGCCAAGTTAATCTCTGTTAGCACAGTGTGAGAATTTAAAGCATGCTAGTTTTTAGAGTGTATTTAAAGAGTCAAAGGTGAAATGATCTGTATTCTGGAATGTGTGTCCACACATGGAGCATCTCAGAGTAACTCATCTGGATTATTGTGGAAATGGTTCTCTGCTGCTGTGCAAATGAATTCCACACTGACACTGACATAATTAATTCTTTGTATTCTATTACATTTCTTATTATACTTTTTTTCCTCCAGTTATATTACAATCAATTCTCTATGTTTCTGTTGCTCTAAGTACATAGCCTAATCCAACACTAGGGTAATAGTTTTTATCACACTAAGATAATAGCTTTATCTTAATTTTGACTAATATTAAATAATTATCCTGAATAATGATGAGGTTCTTATTCCACTTAAGTATGCATTTTACAGCCTTATTAATCTACGGATAGAGAGAAGCCATACATATATAAAATAAAATTAGATAGGAAAAAAATACAAGATGTTTGTTAAAACACAAATATTTCATTGAATTTGTGAATTTGTAGTTTTACTTATTGATAATTCTTACAAATTCTCTCTGTCATGGCAGTAGAACCATGAAGATAATGTTTATTTCCTAAAAAATACTGGAAGGCGATATTTTACCCTTTGGTCTACTGCCAAGAAAGTAATAATGCAGGTGTGTAAACATGACGGACAAAAAATACCTGCTCTGGGATTCCTTTGGAACTTTCTTTAAGGCAAACACCAGCTATCAGAAACCCTGCACAAGTGTCAATCTCTTTTCTTCTTGTAATAATCTTTTAAACATTATTGTTAACACTTTTGAGGTTAGCTATTAATGTTGTGTTGTAGAGTTCAGACTAAGCAGACCAGAGCAATCACTACAGAGGCTCCAAAGTCTAAGGCTTTGATTCTGTTTTTTGTTTCAAGTCTACCTTATTCAGTAAGTACTCTTTGTTCAATACTATTTTGGGGCCTTAACTCCTCTAAGCTTCTCTGTTTCCCATTGCACTCAATTACCAGGGCTTGAGTTTATGACAGAAGAAACCTGGCTATAGGTTAATAATACACAAAAAAAATATTTATCTATGCCATATCTTAAATAATCACTGAAACAGGGTAGTGCTGACTGGATAATTTGCCTTTTTTAGCTATCATTTTATTGTTTTTTTTTTTTTTTTTTTTTTTTTTTAAAGCAATGTAGAAAGCCAGAAGTTAATGTGTTGGAACAATTCAGACTGAAAAAAGGAACCAAAAGCTGTTAGAAATAATGTGGTAATTCAGTGTAGATGCTCTATACATTTTTAAAACATTTTAATATGATTAGAAACTTCAGCTTTATTATAAACAAAAATATAACTATTAATGCCACAAACATTTTTGTTTTAATTATTTATACATCCTCTCTTTGCTCTTTTCCATTTGTGTGGGAAGTTGGGTTCTTGCTGGATTTTCTCATGCTCAGAATAGGTTTCTGGATTCCTGCAGCACATATTATGCATTAGTTGAAACTGTAGGTTCTGTGGCTAGTCATGGTCTCTTAAGAATAAATTCACTACTCCTAAGACTCACGATAAGCAGTCTGGATATGAATAGACCCAAGTATTTGGGCTGCTTTAATTTGAGATTTTGTTCAGATGCAGCTTTATTATGAAATGCTGAGTACTGAAGTTGTTTGGCATTGAGATAGTGGTTTCCTGTCTGTTTGATTGCTGTTTTGAACCAAATTGCCATTTCTGCGATGGAGAGAAGCTCCTCTTAATATTCTATCCAGTCTAGCTGAAGGGATAATCTCAATACTTCAAATGTTCCTTGATTTCTTTACTCTGCTGAATCAGTTGTGATCTGAAAATGCTTGCAAGTGAAATCACTTTCACATCTTGTATGTACCATGTCCAATCAAAGTATTTAAAGGAAAGAAGATAAACATTTACAGACATCTTAAGGACTTTTATTAACACACAGTTGTGTTACTCATGAAGCCCTATTATTGTAAGTAGCCCATTTTATTTCTTCTTTTTCTGAAGAAAATTGTATCTGTGTGCGTGCGGCTGGGAAATTAAAGTCTATGCCAAAGCATGGGCCTGGAAGGTAGTTCCAGCTTCCCAAGACTAGTTCCATAATCAGAAGCAGCTATGTATTAGATGTTTAGTCCAGAAGGATTCACAAAGCACGTTTCTGCATTTGGGCCAGGCATCCAAAGCCACAAAACACTCCCTGCCCTCCATTATGGGCTTAAGATAGTTCAGAAGATGAAAAGCCATCAATTATATTAAGTCACATGAAAAGAATAATTGACGGTCATTTCTAGTGTTCTTGTAACACTAGGGAGTCTATATGATACAATACAAAGAGAAAAACATGTTCTTTGCTACAGACTAAGGCTCCCTCCCTCACAAAACAAATAATCTTTTTTTTTTTTTTTCTTTTTCAGAACAGATCCCATAATAATTTACCTAATGAGTGAGCTGGATGCACTGGTTAAGGCCCAGGGAGTTCCCTGCGCAACATCCTGTCTGCAGCTCAGACAAGTTCGTAATGTGGCAGAGGAAAAAAAAAAAAAAAAGTCTTTTTTTTCATGAGTCTCAAGCCTCAACCTGAAAAGTCAAATAATGTTTGAAGGAAAGGTGAAAAAAAAAATACAGTCTGATGACTGTAAACAACAAGCAGAAGCCCTGAAGCCTGTGATTAGTGCAGTATAAATATGGTACAATAAACCCAAATCAACAAAAATGAGACAAAGTTTCCATTTCACAGGAGTGTGGGGATAACAACAAATTGCACAAACTAAGAGGCAGACTTTGACTCCAAGGTAACGAAAATGTGATCCATAATTCTCATTCCAGGGTTAATCTTTTGCTTTGCCACTGTACTTAGATTTATTAAAGAGCAAAAAAAAAATCAATGCTTCTAGCAGTGTAGGTTGGTCATACTCAGCACCTCTCTGGCTGAAAAAGAAGATATTTTTGATTACGGAAGAAGAGAAAGGAAGGCACAGGGAAATTGCTCTATTTGAGCAAATGTCCACTTCTTAACTGCACAAGTTACTGTCAGAGATTGCCCAATGCGTTGGCATTTAATATAGATCTGGATAAAATATTATAATGTCTGAAAGTAAACCAAAAAGATAAAATCATAAAGTTTGAATATGTGTGTGTGTACATGTTTGTGTCTAAATATTTTTTTCATGTAGTATACTAGATGAAGGGTAAATAGCAGCAAAGTTAATATTTATGGCTTGATCTTTCATGCATAAAACTGTGATTATATAATACCTTTATATTTAAAGAGCTTTTATTTTACGAATAGAAGTTTAATTTCTGCCTTGAGCATTTCATTATTTCATTATTGTTTTTGCATATCAAGTAATTGTGATAGTTGAACAGAACAGATCTAAAGAGACATGTAATAATAGCACCATATTCATGTAACTGAGCACTATACAGATATTATCTTTGTGCTCTGTAGGAATTATGTTTTTGTGGTGGGTAAACATTGAAAGAAACTGATGCAGGTCCTATTTCTTCACCTGTATAAACCAGGAGTGTGACATGATAGACTGATACAAGTGGCAGGACCAGGTCAGTTTAATTTGTTACTTCGTGAAATTCCAGGTAATTGGAGCTGTGAGCTCCCCATTTTGTCTCCCTAACCTGTTCCTGTGCTCATCTCCTCCTGCCTGTGCAACTAAATCTTTTTGGAGTGAAACGGCCCCAGCTCCAGAGGTGGGTCTGACATATTCCACCAACTTTTGGTACCCTCCTGAGGCCAAGCGTAAATGGGGCTCCCATGGGGCTTCAGCCTTGTGGCATAGCTCACCAACACCAGTAACAAGTAATGAATTTAGACTTATGTGAAGGGGATTTCACACACACAAAAAATGTTTAACAAAGTACTGGTACAGGTACAGTATTTTATCTTTACTTTCCTCTCTTTTTCCTTCTTCCAAATTTTCCAGTTTTACTTATGTTTTCCTTGTTTTATTTATTTATTTATTTATTTTTATTGAAAATGCGTGAGGCACATTCAGGGCCATAGCAACTATCATTAGGGTGCTAAAAGACAGTTGTGATTCTTGAGCATCATTGTCCATTCCCAAAGCTTTCAAAGAAAGGCCATTGAACTTGATAAACCATGTTATCCCATAGTGACCAAATAAACAGCAGGATGTCATTAGCAAATCCACAACAGCCAATTTTCTGAATTCGTCATCAAATTTGGATGTGATGACTGCAGTTAAATCATCACAATAATGTATTAATTAGTGCTCTTAAAGCAAAAATAAAAGAAAAAAGAAGGTGCTGGTGATAACAGCTGTCACATATCAAGTGGCAAACAATGTGATAAACAGGTCACTGAGTGCTTTTATATACTTCATTCATGATACAAGCTAACTTGGCAATATTGACAGAATAATTTAATCTTGTCACTTTTACAAAGTAGTTTTGAAAATAATAAATTGCTGGAGCTTAGTAAGTTATTGAGCACTCTTTCCTCATGAGACCTGTACGCTTAAAACAGTCTCGTGCTCCCCATTCTTCAGCTGTGACAGACACTGGTGTGTTCATTAACGCCAGCCATTCTGTGTAGTGTATACACGCTTTTCACTTTTCACTGATTGCATAATAAAGGCTTTGCTATAATCCTAGCCTTCAAAATCCATTAATATATATCAACAAAAATTTCTTCTGCTACAGAGTCTACAGAGTAGTACATTATCCAGTAGCTGTTATGGCCCTTTGTAGTATTTCTTAAATATTGGCTGGTAGCCTAACCTCATCTCTCAGGAAGAAAGCTGTGGTTGTGTAATGATGACACTTGTGGAAACTGTTAGAGGAAAATTGCAATGACAGCTTACCTGAGCCAAGAAATAAAGCTGCAGTTCTAGCAGACAGGGAGTTTCCAAAAACACGCTTGAGGCTTTAGTGCTCTGTTTAGTAATGACTTCCATCAGGTCGGTGTGGAGATGAGGGGTACCTGCCCAGATACCCCTGTATTTAGTAAAGAGCACATCTAGGAAGTAGTAACAACTGTCAGCAAGAGGTCACCAGGCCAAGTCTTTCACATTTGTTCTGAATATCTACTTACCAGCTTTGGAAGACAGGAAAAAGATTCTAAATGTTGGGTTAGTCACTTTACTCATTCTGAAATGCTACATTCACTGTGAATATTGTTGGAGAAGGAATTTCAGTGTTTAACCCAGCACACAGAAATTAGAAACAAATGGAAACAGAAGTTTTCATTAGGTCTTCTTTCGCTCAGATCCTCCCACCCTCATTTCTGGACTGTGGCACTAAATGATGTAAGCATAAACCTTGTAGGCAAAAGCATCATACATGCATCACAGTGACAACTGAGATAGTGTAAGCTCTTTTATAGAGAGCTTGAAAGGGCTGCCTCATCAAAATCATTCCAATGTGACACAGTCAATTTTAGCTGGAGAATCTGACATCCCCATTATTCCCTCCCCGTCACCAACCTGTCACACACCCAAATGTCAGAGGATTCAGGGTATTCTACTGAGAAGTCACGGTATTCATTTGTTTTGCTTGAAGATGTTATGGTAACTCAGCATGCTTGAGATTCTGTTTTGGAGAAATGATGAGAGAATACTTTGCTAGAAAGAACTAAAATGTCTGTTATATAATAGCGGTTTTCCCAGTAAGGTAAGTATGTTAATGCTGTTTTTAGTCATTTAACTTATTCTAAATTTTTTTCTAGTAAGTAGGAGTGTTGCTGCTTAATAATGAAGCATTTCTAAATGGCCAAGAGAGCTGCTTTTTTACCCTCAAAAAGAAAACAACTGTTAGAAAATAGAGTCACTTAAACTGACAGTTTTTATTTTCTCATTTTAGCAGTCCTTTCTAGCTTCTTTATGGACTATAAGAGATTGCTGGAAGGAACTGGTTGCTGGAAGGAATAACTACTGGTTATTCAAACTGAATACTCTGTTAGTAACAGATGACTCCAAAGAACCAAGGGGGCTATCTAAAGAAATCTGTGCAGTGAATTTTGACTGTAAGAAAATGTTAACTGCCAAGACTTGGTTTTGACTAGACTGGCCTAGGGTCACTGTCAGCAGGAACTGTAATGAGCAAGTTTGCTCTAGCAGAAGCCTGAGAATTACGGATTTATATTCATGCTTGTCCAGCATCAACCATTAAGAGATAGAAATGAACCTCACACTCCGAGCGCATGGTGAGCCTTCACCACAGATTGAAATGGATACTAAATTGAGTCTGCAGAGCTTATTATTTGTTTAGTGCTAGAGGTGTTCATGGCACATAACAGACATGTAAGAAGACGAGGTCCTTGCCCTAAGGAGCTTGCAATCTAAGTTATATAGCAACAGATAACAAAAATAGACCATGATAGCTAAATGAGAGAAAAGGAAGGATAGGATGCCAGATAAGAAAAAGGGGATATTGCCCTCAGGAGAACTTTCTCCTTATAGAGGAAGGGTTTTATGTATCTTTTTATATTTACCTTTATATTTTAGACTTTCTAAAAGGTTCAGATCTGAGATTCAAATAAATTATAATGCGAATAATATTAGATGTAGGCTCTTTTATAGACAAGAGCTTACTGCTCAGAAGGTGAGACGGGAGTCATTAGGGAGGGAGAAAAAAGTCCTTTGCAGTGGTTTGCAGTGGTTTCTACTTAAAGTTTTCTTAAAAAAAAAAAAAAAAAAAAAAAAAGGAAAGAAAGGGAGTTTAAGTTGATACTAAATTGTTAAGCAATAAACTAAACCTATATTAAATTTACCATTAAAATGAAAGTCTAGATGGGAAAGTATGTGAAAATAACAAACACCCTTTTCCTAATGTATGGAAGGATGGAGAACATACCCTAGCTGATGTGGAAAGACCTGTTCAAAAGCAGCAAAGGAGCAGTCCAGCATCCTGCCTGGGACTTGCCGCATGTCTGTCTCAGGATTCAACAGTGCAGCTGCTTTCCCCGTCGAGACCACATGTTTCTGTCATGTCACTTGGTTGCTGACAGAGGCAAGCTCAACCCTGCATAGAAAACAAGGGCTAACAGCTGCCTGCAGTCACTTCCTAGTGTAGGCTTATTCTGATAATTCTTCTACAACAGAGATCCATATTCAATTCAATAAGACAGAGTAAATACGCTGATGCTTATACACTCTGCAATTAGGCACAGCATTACAGAAGAAGTTTTTGGAGGGTTCAGAATTATTTTGGCAAGAATCTGTGATGCATTTCCACTATTAGTTGCACTTTTGTTATCATATGTCCCACTATGCTATTTGCATAAATAATTTTCCATGTAATTTTTTACCATGGCTATCTGCAGGCTTCGGAGTTAACACTGACTTGACAAACATCATGAAATCCGTCTTTGTTGACACTGAATAACAGATTTTACACACAACATATGGTCTGACTTTTGGAATAATTCAGGCTCCTAGAATTTCCCTGAATTAACACTCCTTTGAAATAGATCACTAAAGAAGAAAAAATAATCCCCTTCCACTCTTAATTTTAAAATTGCTAATGACAGAAAGAGTCCACTAGTAGCCTTAATAAGTTCTCTAATGGTAAATTGCCCAAACTGTTGGCTAATTGCTTTTTCATTTTAAATTGTATCTCATTTCTAATCTAAATTTATCTAACTTCAATTTAAAATGCAAGCTGAATGAATTGTAAAGTCTTTAACAAAAAGATTGTCAGATACACTTAGCAAGTGTGTACCAAGACATAGCCAGGTATTTGTGGTACTGAACAAATTCATAATCATGAAAATCAGTAAATGGGCAAAATTGCTAAATTTGAAAATGATGACTAAAAGCAGAATGGGAAAGCTTGTAGACAAGGCTCAAACTGCTGAATTAGCTGCTGCTTTATCAACCAAAGTGAATGCCAAGTAATATATACAGGAGAAAAAAATAATGTCAACTCTTCACACAGAAGTATAGAGCTTAAGTGTTGTTTCTTCTCAGGAAAGAGATCTTGAAGTAACCTGGATAATCTTCTGAATACATTCATTCAGACAAATCAAAAAGCCAAAACCAATGATTTAATGATTTAACGACTTAAGTAAGATTTTTGTGGGATGCACTGGGGAAAAGACATGACCATTATGTCAGTGTATCTGTGGCACTGCACATCTTGAGTACTTTCCCATTTCTGTCCCCTGTCTCAAAGGATATAACAGCTACAGGGAAGTGCACAAAAGAACAGTCTATGCTATAGAATAGATCTGGCTTTCTTAAAAGCAGTGGTTGCAAAGCTCAGGGCTCTTTATTCTGGGATAAAGTCATAGAGGTCTTCAAAATCATGACTGGTACAGCAAATTTGCAACAAATAACCAAAACTATTTCTCAGAGCAAGTGAACGGTTGGTAGCCAATAAGATCCTGAAGCAACAGGTTTTAAACAAGCAAAATAGTGTCAAAGATCTGGTGAACTATTGTAGGACCCTTTGCCGTAGGATCCTGTTGAGAGCTGCAACCTCACAGATGCAAGAAAATTGAGTTGGACAACTGCAGCAGTAGCATGGAGGCACAGAGTGAAAAAGGAGTCTTCTTTTCCCAGTAAGCAGGAAGTTATGGCAAGGTTTGGTCTGACTGCAGTGAGGAGGGGCCTGGAGGGCTGAAGGAGAAGGAATATGCATACCGCTGTGAGAAGGCAGAATCCTAAATCCAGCATTTTAGTATCTTAAGTCATACCATCTGCTGCTGAATTGTTCCACTGAGCATGAATCATGGGTGAGATAACAATATCTTTATTGTAAAAAAGTGCTACATGCTGTTCTCAATTTTTTCAAGTGCTTCTTTTTCTGCCAGAAATGCCTTCATCTAGTTGTTTCCCTGTACCTCAAAGCTGTATGCGGATTTTCTCGAAGATAGAGAACACAGTAACCTGACTTTATAAATGAAACCTTATCAGTCTGGTGTTGGTGAAACAATATAAAAAAGATTATTTCACACTCTCTTCAGGCTGGCCCCATGGACAAAGTGGTACACTAGGTAAAGCTGATCAGTTTTATATCTGCAAGGCAGGGGACACTTTCAGAAATCAAGGTCAAGGTCAGAGATAACCATAAGCTGACAATGTCTGTGTTTTTTGTTTTGTTATGTTTTTATTTTTTTGTTTGTTTATTGGGCATAGAACAAAATGAGTGAATTTGGAAAATGTTGCAAAGGGATTCCCAGCAGGATTTGGTACAGAATCCAAGTGAAGGGATGAGAAAAGAGGGGAAATGAAAAGATTCATGCTTGCCCTCTCATCTGATATAT
This sequence comes from Nothocercus julius, assembly GCA_013398735.1. Taxonomy (NCBI): domain Eukaryota; kingdom Metazoa; phylum Chordata; class Aves; order Tinamiformes; family Tinamidae; genus Nothocercus; species Nothocercus julius. Next base: position 290,802 of record VZSV01000039.1, on the reverse strand, counting down.
CCTGTGATCTCAGTCTGCTCTAAGGGTGTGCGCTTCCTCCTGATAACTTCATCAAAGGACAAATCCTATCATCTGATTATAAGTTAGATCTAGAATAATTGGCTTAATTAAAGCAATCTAGCAGTAGAAATACAGAGCTGATGGGATTCTTTCACACTTATGATGTTACTGGAGCGACAACAGTTCCCTGTAGCATGGATCCTGGGCGGCAAGCCACTGAGATTGTTTAGACTAAGGCTAAACACTCCGTATAAACCCAGACAACTACAGAAGCATGCTCTGCTGTAAGAAAAAGTATTTCCTCTTGCCTACCTTTATTTGTATATACCTTATAAGTGTTGTGTCAGATATGATAAACATACTGACTTGGAATGGAGGAAGGTGTCTCTGAATCTGTATGTATGCATTTGCACATGAAACTTCCTGCACATTGAAGTCAGCAGGTTCAAAAACATGCAAAAATGTAAGATTCTACTTCTCTGCCCTTTTATATGTGGATAGATCTATGCAGGAGAACAAATGTGCATTTCTATTTCATAATGCTTCTGTCTCCCCAGAATAGTATTGCCAGAGCTGTTCTGCTTCTTGTACTGGGAAATGGTTGTTGTCTGCCATTCTTGCCCTCACCAGTCTCGTCTCTCTGCTCCCTGACCTTGTAATATGTTGAAGGTGGCTTGCAGCACACCATGTAAGCTGTGAGTAAGACCAGGAGGGGAATGATGGGATTTACAAGGTTTTGACTATGCAACCATTAACAAGTCTTACATGAGATTTAGATTATGTGTTATAGCAGCAATGAGTTTGGTATGTAAATTGTGCTGTTTCATGAAATTTCGTCCCTAGTAAAGCTCTGTGCTCTCCCCACAGATTGCAATCTGTAATTTAATAAATGGCTGGCATGTTTCTTGGGGCAATACACAAGACTGGAAGATGCATTATATTTTAATATAATGCAAGGCAATATGGCAATTGTAATCTGGCATTATATATTATTGACAATTATCCTCCTCATTTAATTTACATAGCATAAAGCATGCCAAATGGTTTTGAAATTGCAGTAGCTTTTTTGTGCAAAAAAAAACAGATATAGTAGATCTTTGACAAAAATAGTGTAACCGCTTATGGAAGCAGTCTTTTAGGGATGCTTGCAACATTCTAGAATTAAGAAAGGTTTTATGTGATTCCTTTCTTGCATTTATCACTTTATTGTTCTATCTCTGAAAATAATTGTTTGAAATTGAGAGAAAAGTCAGGAAATTATGATATTAAAGTATGCATTTCTGTACCTTATTATTTATCATCTTTTCTGTGTTTATATGACCTGAAAAAATGTGGAGAGTGGATCCCAAGGCTCGCCATGATGGGTACATTCATTGCTGTAAGTGATCCTGGTCTTTCTCAATGTATTGCACTGGCCAGAAGCAGAAGATCTATATAGTACAAAATTTAGATGAAGGACCTTATATAAAATCTATTTTTAGTGCATACATGGAAAATCTTATACTTTTCTGTAGGGCATACATGTATCTATTTTCCACACTATGTTGTGGCAGAAGATACCTCTAGTAAGGCTTTTCTCTGATGTACTACAGAATTAGGCGAAGGAGCTCATGTGGCTTTACTTGAGCTAGTGGATAAAGTTATACCAGTGGATAAATGTTAGGGAATTTTCTGTTTGTCTATTTAAATTATAGACATGATTTTCAGGAGCTTGGACAATAACGATTCCAGTAATCTTTGCTGAGAATGAATATCTTTTATATTAAGCTTGTCATAAGGATGTTTATGTTGCTTTTCTTAAGTATATAATTTTCCTTTTTACATTATCCTTAACTTCATCTATATTAATAATTAGAAATATTATGATCTATGGGCCATTACCAACCCATTTAGTAAAGACCTTTCATCCTACCTTTTTCCAGTTACTACTGGTATAGGGAAGGAGTTTTCAAAATTTCCCCCCCGAAGTCCATCTTTTCAGTGTTTTTTACAGTTTAAGTTTTTTTTTTTTTTTTTNTTCTGACTGTAAATAGACCTCATTATAGCTGCTCTATGAATACTTTGAAGGAACTGTTAGATGATATGTATTTTTCTCGGGGCAGTTAAAATTGTTAATGTTGAAATTATTATCCCTGGAAAATCACTATGGACTAGCAGGAACATATTTTATTATACTATAGTGTATGCAAATCTAGGATTAGTTTTATAGTAGACATTGTGCCCAGTGTCTGCAAAACTCATTAACTATTAAAGTTAGTGTTGTTATAAACATCTTAGGTTGTTTCCATAAAAGAAGATCTGCAGGAAACTATATCTTACACTATCTTGCTGCAGATTAAGGTATAGTGTTGCTCAGCAACAGCATCTATTTGGACTACAGAATTAGATGGTAAGTTAAAGGATTTAGGGGAATTAAGCTGTTGTTTTCATGCCAATAAGTGACTCATGCTAGTCTAGTTTATAAATACAATCAAAAGGATACTATCTGCGAGTGCTCCTTTTAAAAGTAGAAAGTCAAATACTTAAGGATAGGAATAACATTTGCAGTATAAAACAGAAAAAAACATGACTCTTGTGATCAGTTCCAGCAAGTCTAGCTTAATTGTAATAGATCTGACTGATTCGAGACACAAGTATAGTTCAAGACACACTCAGAGAACTCTGGGATGATTCCTTGCTAAGTCTGGTCTTTATACTCTTTAAAAGCAATATAGTATTAGTAGCAAATAATACTTCTTACGAAGACCATGAAATCTCCTTCTATATTTTAAAAAGTATGAACTGATCTTGAAATATCATTTTTAAAGTCCTTATTGATGGTTGTCATCTTAGAATACCTAATAAAGTAATATGATTGAGAGTCCAGAATACTGTGTTTGACTAATAATGCTTCCTATGCACTAAGCATTAAGCATACACAATACTGGGAAGATGATTCATGCTGCAAAAGACTTACAAGCTAAGCACATTTCAGGGCTGGAGAAATTGGACAAAAAATAAAAAATAGCTTTGGCATCTATATTTCAGCAATCTATCATTGAGTTCTGAAAACTGATGCATATGTGTACAAAGCGCCTTGTTTTCCTTCATATGTGTTGGCTGAGTTCAGATGGAAATGTTTGCGTGCCTGCTTGCTCTAAAGTATTTCGGAATTGTGAAATGTCTTTTTAAGATCTTGAAGAATTGTAAAAGGAAACAGTATACTTCTAATGTTCCAGAAATTAATAAATTCAATAAATGTATCTTTTTGCCTTTTACATGAGACATATATTTTGACTAAAATCTCAGGAAGGATTATCTGTTTAATGTCTTAACTGTTTTCTGGGGTAGAGGACAAGTGAATTATATTTCATTCTAGTGGAATTACTTACAGAGATAGTGATGGAGAGGCAATTGACTCATCAGATTTGAGTCAGATTATCACCCTTAGAATTTTCCTTATTTTCAATAATCAATACAGCTAAGCTTTCACGTGAATATCCACAGTGGACTTTCTGCTTTCTATTAGTATTTTTACCACTCACCTGAGTTTTTATTAGTTTACATTAATAGGATGAGATAGCCTTTAAAAACAGTATTGTCCATTATTATATAAAAAGAGTGAAATTGCTAATGAGCATGCTGAAAAGCAGTTTCTGAAAAAAAAAATGCTTTTGTCTTTATTTGGATTAAAACTAGGTTCTGTAATCATAGGCTGATGAAACAATTCATATTTTAAAATTACTTTTGAAAGGTGTTTAGTAGTTACCACTTAAGATAGATATATTTTATTAAACAGGTCCAAATAGTAGGCAGCAAGATGATAACCAGTATTTCAAAAAAGATAATCTCCGTAACAATGGTATTTACAAGTCCATCATACCAATCTACAAGAGAAAATAACATCTGATGCTAGATCAGAAGTTAAGGATGTCAGTATTATGAATGTCAGTCATCAAGGGTGTATGAAAAATATAGTATGTCAAACTACCTTGATGCTGTTTTTCAGGAGGTTATTCTGCTTAGCAAAGATAATATTGATGCAATTGTCTTAAATTTCTATGAGCAATTGACTTTGTGCCTCAGTATTTAAGACAACTGAATGATGCCAAATCAACCTGGCACCTAATCAGTGGATTAAAAGCTGGTTGACTGACAGATTGTAAAACGTAATTGTTAGTGGAGTATTAAGCCTCTTCACTTTTACTGAGATTATGCAGGTAGTACTTTCTAACATTATGCTATAAAATGGCATATCAGTTATGCTGAGCTGACAAGAAAGCATAAAGTATGTAAAGGATGTACTAGCAATTAATCTGATCCAATCTCTGTATTTGGAAAGAGGGCTACCAGCAAAAAAATACCATTTACAATTGCCAAGCAAACCTGCTTATCAGTCCACAAAAATATAGGCCATTCTTAGTGTGAAAGATTGTCCTCAGCAACAGTAGTTCTGTGGAGTTTCAGATATTGACTTGGTTGAATAGTGTGATTCTGGCCTGTGTCTAATATAACAAAGCCTATAGATTTATGGGTATTCACGAGAAGCTTGAGTGAAAAAAGGTTTTCTCTCTTTTGTGTTTTGAATGAATGTGACAAATGGGCATAGGTTTCAATGTGAAGTGTGAAAAATTCAAAGAATTTGTTGTAAATACTACTGTTCAGAAGTAGAATATTAATGAATTCCAAACCATATTGTTCACAGGCAGTGTTGTGAAATATATTAGTGCAGTCCTCTTACAGCAACATGGTTAAATGGGAGCTCTCTATGACCTTCAGATGGTTGAAGCAAAGGTTGCCAGGTTGTTTATAGATACTGAAAATGTATTATGCTTTCATTGATTGGAATGGTATTTTTGGTTGGAATAAAAAAAAATATTTCAGTGTGTACTTTTAAGAAGTAATGGCAAGATGCTGCTGAAATCTGTTTTGTGTGGCAACTATGTTTAACTGAGCAACGCTCCCTGATTCTTAGTCACTGTCTCTTTCTTTAAATTTGTTCTTTTGTAGTATTTGATTTTAGCTAGCAGATCTGCTTGGTTTTGATGTAATAATAATAATATCCTTGCTAATACAACCACAGATTTTGTCTCTTAAATTTGGAGTAGGCCTTTTTCTAAATTTTCATGCTTATAATCAACACATTAATCTTAGCATGATGAGTATGAGTATAGAACATAAGGAAGAGGAGTGAACAGGGTTAGATGTGCATAACTGGATTGTAGGCAACTCCACATCAGGAAACAAGTAGCACATTTCCTTAAGGGTGACTTCACAAATAGTTTCCTTAAAAGCAGAAGCATTGCCTTTAGAAAGGACTTGATCCTGACATTTCCTCACCCTGTTACCCTGTGCTTTCTGAGAGACAGCCAAGTCCCCCCACATAATTGAGAAGGGAGCTTTCTTCCTGCTCTTCATTATACACCAAATTCATCCTAGGTTCAGAGATCTGTCTTGGAAATATGGAAAAGTTTTCAGCTACGTTTATCCTAAAACTCACTTGCTACTCCTTCAAAAAAACTATTTTAGGCTCTACTAAACTTTAAATAATCTTTATCTATTTATTTTTTTGTATCAGGCTAGATCATTGACTCATTGACTTTAATTTGAGCAGAGCATGAGTAACACTTCGAGAGGCTTTTGAGAGCACCTTGCTTTTATTTTCAAAACTATTTTTATTTTGACCAGGCCAAGGGAATATGCGGAGCTTGGCTTAAGGGAGCTTGGAAAATAAACAGCATTTTTTTTTTCCTTCATATAATTCTAAAACAATCTTAGAATTGTTTTGAGACATCCTCTGGATTTTTATATGAGGCATAAAATTTGTTTTCTTAAAGTTTTGAATTTCAGGATTGCATTGGCATTTCTTTACACATCCAGACTGTATCTGTTCCATATGAACAGACAGCAGAGATACAACCGTTTCTCAATTTGGTAGCCATGTTCAAAATTTTTATGTTTTGTTTTGTTTTCTATAGGAATGGATTCCCTGATTTCAAATATTTCCTCGTGTTACCTTAGCATTTCCTCAGCCACTGATTCTCAGCTTTTTTCCTTATTGATGAGGTCTTTTTTTCCCCATGACAACAGTCTTAACACTATGGAGATACTAAAACTTTGTCCTCAGTTCTAACTAATACCTACTCACATTTGCCAGCTCTAAGGAGATGAATGGTTGCAACTGTTGCAGGGCATGAAATGCTATTTAGCTCTATATTTTTTTTCAAATTTCAAAAAACATTAGCACTTTTAAAATCCTTATTTTAAATCATAAAAATATCTCAATTTTAAAAGCAATTTCAAGATGTCAAGTGGGAGAAAATAATTCATTTTTCAGCACCAAAATACTAATTTGTATAATTTTAAAATACGGCATTTCACTTTTCACTGTCTAGATTGTATTTCAAAATAAAAATAATTTTGGATAAATAAAATCACTATATAATCCTGGAGGTTTTTTTAACATCTTGTTTAAAACAAAAACAACACAATATAATATCAGTCTTTTTTTTTTTGAGCATATTGTTCCATTTCCTAAATTATTGATAATATGACCACCATGGCATCCATTTTCTTGCATTTTCTGTGCCAGATAAAAAAAATATATAAAAATGCTTAGGTGGATATTAGATGGCAATAAAAGTCAGGGCTATTAAATAAAACATGGAGCTATATTACTTGCTTATTATCAACACAGTGGGTAATGCTGACATATCATTGGAGAATAACTTCTATTCTCATTTCAAAGCATCATGTAGCATTTCTCCAGACAGCCTTTGGACCTCAGCAGGTAAACTCAGAATCCATCTGATGCAAGAAGAAAGAATCCATAACTTGTTTTGATCTTCAACCATGTGTTTTAAGCATCCTGTGCTTTAACCTTCTGTGTGCTGTGTATTGCTGTAAGCAGATGGAAAACCTTCTGAAGTAGCTTCAGATTATTGATCTTTAAGTTCTTTGTTGCTTGGAGAGGCAAGGTAGCAGCTCCATACACAGGCCCGCATAGATGTGAGTGAAGCTGCCACTGTTGTTCTCACTATATTGCCATTAAAAAAGTAAACTGTTCCTGTGCAACAAATTATTTTTCAAGCATCTGTTGCTTAAAATATTCACTAGTAAACTTAACCTGTCAGTCCTGATTTAAGGAAGCCTCAGTGCTAGGGAGTGAATGTGTCAAGGAGTGACACTTCAGGTTTAAAGGGTTGATGCATTCATTCTGGTACTGGTCTGCACAGGCAACAAACAAAATTAATCTTGGGTGTAACTCTGATGGGATGACACGGAATAAATTTGGCCTACTGTATTTAGCGATCTGGCCTATTACGTTTAGTGGTCTGTAGCCATTCTTTCATGAGCTTTTTTGTAGCACAGACTGAACTTGGCAGTGTCTCTTTTCCTTGGAAAGGTGTTGGAGCTCTTAAATTGTGTTGTTTTGTAGCAGTAGAAACAAGTAAGATTAATTTAGCCTTTATTTCCCTGCACATAAACCTTTTGTGAGCTGTTTTCTATAAGCACAGTGGTGAGGGATTCACTGAATAATTTGTATGTGCTAGAGTCCACTTAAAAAAGCATATGCTTTTTTCATGCCCTTGTGTTTCATAAATTGTTGATGGTATTTGATTGACAGATATGGTTGATGACTTAAGTTTCTGTTCTCTGGCTGGGTAGTTACAACATTCTTTTTTAATGGACTAAGTGAAAAGTGAACACTATTGCACTCACAGCATGTGCTCGGAATGCCTGTAAAGAAGACTTTCTCATGACTGCTTTTTTTCCAGAAAAAATGTTGTTGCTTATTTAACTGGTTTCACTAAAAATCTAGTGATACGGGGTTTTGCAACACTGAGGGTTTTCCAATGCCCCCTTTTTTTTTTTTTTTCCTTTAACCATTGTTTAGAGGATTACATGGGCTTTTCAAATCGATGTCGTATCATATTCTCCTCCAATTACTTTTGGGTATGTATGTGTGTTTGTGTGTGTGTGTAGATTTTTGTATGTGGGATGAAAGCAGGTGACACTGATTGCAAAGGATCAAAACAGAAATTTCTCTTTTTTGCTATTTAGCAGTCAGAGCAAAATATACAGACTTTGGGTTGCCTTTCCCATTCAGTTATTTTACTATTGATACTCTTTTATCAAAAAGAGATGTTTTCTACCAAACACATATAGTAAAGTGTAAGAGAAATATAAATTACTATCTGTATTGCTTAACTGGTCTTATTGTCTGTGCTTCTCTAAAAGCATTTTTTTTTTAAAAAAAAGGCCTTTTAAATGTATGTAGCTTGATTTGTCACCAAAAATATGATGTAGCATATTGATTACAAGATGCTGGTAAGTTCTGCAGTGAATATGTGTCTATCTTGTCTAAAGGTTTAGTTTTCCTATCACAACCCATCATTTCTAATTTCGAAGGCCACTACTGGAAAGAAAGCCACAGAAATCTGAATCATCGACAACATAATAGGGAATAAATAGTAAGAAATCTTATTTTCCCTGACAGAAGAATTTTTTCTCTTTATTCTGTCTTGGAGTTCAGAAGAAATGTCTACATTTCTATTTGTGTAGTCACTATTTCTCTGATGATAGAGACCTAATGTTCTACAGAGAGACTTAATGTTCTACAGTTTCACACTTCATGTAACTGTTTGAGGCAGGTATAGATATTTACCAAATCAGAGCACTCAAAAAATTTATATGCAGTTGTACTGCACTTTTCTGAAGAAAAACTAGGTTGTATTTTGACCAGAGTTACTATAATAGCGGGATTTCTGTAATAATAAGATACGGTAAGACAAAAACACGTACATTTTAGACAAGTCCTGCGTAGTGCCAATTTCATTAGCGGTATTCATGTGGTAATCATACACTGCTTATGTATCTGTCTTCAAAACATGAAGACTTTTGTCCCTGAAACAGTACAGAGGTTGTGGCAGGGGCTCTTGCCCTACCTATTTTCTCAAAGACGTATTGAGCGATTTCTAGAAAAAACACTAACAACGCTAGGATAGAACAAGAGGAAATCGCCTCAGGTTGCACCAGGGGAGGTTCAGGTTAGACATTAGGAAAAAATTCTATGTGGAAAGAGTGGTGAAGCATTGGAACAGGCTGCCTATGAGAAGTGGTGGGGTCACCGTCCCTGGCAGTGTTCAAGATACTTATAGATGAGGCACTTAAGGACAAGGTTTAGCAGGCAGGTTGGTGATGGGGTCATGGTTGGACTCGATGATATTGAAGGTCTTTTCCAACCATAATGATTCTATGATTCTAGAACATACAGATCTTCAATATATAAACACACACAAGCTAGATTCAGTCTGCTCACCTTGCTGTTGAGGTGACAAGTTCTGGGCTGTTGCAGTTATATGCCGAACAGTACCCAGACTGGCTGGTTTAAGTTACCTCAAGTATGGTGAAACACTCATGGCTTAATCAGAATTAAACTCTCTATTAACTTGCCTCTTTTTTTTTTTTTTTGCTTTTACTTTTTTCTTTCTTTGTGATGCCTACAGGTACTACTTCAGTTTTAACGCTAAAAGTAGGCAGGATATCCAGTGAATAAATTAAGTCACTGGAAAACAGCTGCTGCTAACTTGTTTAAGGCTTCTGGAGAGCAGCAGCTGTATGCAATGCCTTAACATTTCTTTGAAGTAAAGGTCAAGTGTGAAATTTTGCTTTAAGAGAGAAAGGCCAGAGACTCTATACACATTCAAGGAGCAGCGCTAATTTATTAGAAGCATTTGTACAGTGCTTTGAAATTAAACTAATGCATAAGTGATTTGTTAAATGTATTTACTAGCTTTAGCACTCTCTCTTCAAAGGTGGTGGGTCCTTTGATGCCATGCATGAGTTGTGATGTGATTGTTTATGCCTTAAATGATCATGAAAGAAAAATCTGAAAATGAAATTTCCTTTTCAGTCCAGAAGCCCTACTATACTTTAATTTTCTAGATGTGTCAGTAATTACGTGAAAGCCAATTTTGTTGCAGGGGTGAAATAGTCTATAATAAAACTTCAATTAGGATGATGGCCCAGAGCTCTTTCTTTTTTCTCCCTCTTCTCCTTCACCACCACTCTTTGCATTTGCTGAAGGACCATTACTAAAAAGGCCATGGAGAGATTCCATTTCTGTTTTGTTAACAAATGAGAGGAAAAAAAAAAAAAAGGAAACGGTCTATTTTTTCTGGGAAGATAAATTTCTGAAACAAAATGACCCACATATTAATTCTAAAATGGGCTTCTCTTTTACACTGAGTTCCTCAGTCAAGATTTCCCTTTGTGTGACATTGCTTTCTTTAAACTCTGTTACTCTCTTTCTATGTCTATTTTCAGAATGCAAAATGTAGTACAAAATCTTCTTTAGCATGGTATGTATTAGGTGGATACTGTGTTAAATCGTTTTTTTCTAGTCAGCATCTTCTATGATGGAAAGGCAGAAGCTATTTCTATGTCTGCACAAATGAGGCAGAAGTAAACAGACTTGTAGAGTTCAAGTCTGTATCTGAACTTTTTCACAGTAAAGATTAGCATTATTTCGAATGGAGGTTTCAATTAGTGCATTTCAGGCTAATTGGAATAGTGTAGAGATAAACCAGAGTTAAAACACACCCTCTCTATGAACAAACTACATTAAAAAAAAATCTTAACATTGGAAAGCAAAGCAATAAAAACTGGGTGATGAAAGATGGTAGAGTGATGTATATAACTTTAATTTGGATTCTCCATGTAGTACTTCAGTTGAATATACAGTCATATATTTTTTTCTACTTTGACAAGACTCCCTCATTCTTTCCACAGTCCTAATCTAATATTCACTTGAGAGGAAGCTTTAATAATTTTATCACCATTGGTCAGCATGCGGCCCAGTGATTTATTTCCCAGAAAGCCTGCTCTGAGGATGAATTACTTTCTCATGGGCTTTGCTATGGTATGGATCATGACTGTGTTTGAATGATCCACAGATGACAATCATTAATCTCACATAGTTGAACAATGCTAAGGAAAAGAGAAATAAGGGATTAAGTATTGTTCATGAACGCAGCCCTGATGTTTGTATGTTCGAAGTATATTGAAGTTTATCTGCCTGAAACTTAATTTCTGTTCCACAATTTCAGTTTCCCCAGGCATGTGGGAAAGCCCAGGCTATACCCAGGAGCCACTGTAGCGAATGCTCCTTCCAGAAATGTGCAGCAGCCCCCTCCGAAGCCACTATAAAGTGAGACGGCAGCGAAATAACCAAAAATTACTTTCATGGGGGCTATTTTTGGAGTAACAGAGAATTCCTTTATAGAATAAATTCTATATGTAGAAATGTATATGTATATGTTTCTATATGTAGAAAATGTAGATACATTTTTACTTTTATATATGCCAATATTTCCACAAGCTTCATTAAGATGTTTCTTAATCTCTAAGTAGGGAATAAGGGGGAATGATATCATATGTTATTTCAAAAAACTGACCTTCCAACTCTGATAGGAATGTCTGCTGTGAAAAGTACAGCGAAGTACAAACTGAAGCAAAAATTCCTAGTTCTACAGGAGGCATGTGTATTGAAAACACTAGTGGTAGAGGCAGATTGGCATATCTGATAATTTCAAACTGTTTTTCAAGTATTGGTACAATTTGTTAGAAGAAAGCAAGGGTAAATTTGATGTGTGTGGAGGGGAACTTTCACCACTTAAGAGCTCTTATAAAATACTTAAATAACCTTAGTTTTATCTACAAACTTTAATTTCCCATAAAATACATACTACAAGTACTTAGCTGCCAAATACTCCGATGCCTTAGCTTTGTATTGTTTTATATTAAGATTTTATTTCTGTCAATTTGTATTTTAGATTGCAAATCAAGAAGCTTTCAAGATAGTTTTGAATAATTTTGAGCATAACATTGCTTCATCACTTTTTTTCTGTTTTGATGGTAAGTTACCATGGCATAAAATTGCTTTGCATTAAACTACACTCATGAATCAAGAGTCCTTTACATTAATAAGATCCGTTTAAGTAGTAAGCCCACCTACAAATCAACTATTTTGTGTCAGTTTCAGTAATTATTGTTTAGCAAGGACTGGTACAATGTCACCATGAATTATTTCAGTGCACATATGATTTAGATAAATAGAAAGTAAATATTAATATAATTGGTAGTGTGCTAAATTACTTGGCAGAGACCATGGTTTAGGGTCTGTTATTATCCAAAGAGTGGGAGGAAAAAGGCTTTAGTTTATGGAACAGGGTTTCTTAGAAAGAGCTCTATTCATTAAGACATAATCCAGGGATCCTTTAACTGTCTAGCTGAGAAGTGACATAATACCTAATAAGTGGGGCCCAAAGGTACCTTAACTCCAAATATATATGTTCGAAGGCACACTGGCTTGCTCATAAAGTTGTTCAGAGTGGCTGTTACATTAAAAGAAGATCTTGCATGCATGTGATGACAGATGTAAATAATGTATCCATAACATGATACTTGTTCTAAACAGCTTATTTGAGCTTATTTCCATTGCTTTCAATGTGGAAGATGTCTATTCTGTATTCAATATCTGTGCACAATTTTATAGTTGTTTTCTTTTTCACATTAACATGGATAAAAGAATTGCCATATTAATCCTCTTGTAATTTCCAGTATGTCTTTGCCTTCATGTCTCCAAGCACATGCAGTCAATAAGGAAGATGAAATTGAAACCATCTGAAGGTATGAAAGAAAATCAGACGGCAAATTTTGGGCATCAAATACCTTAAAATCTATGATCAAGGTACTGGAAACTTAATCATCTGCTTCTTAGATATTCTTTAGCTTTGCAAATATCTACTATTCATCTTTTGGGTTGCTATAATATATTAACAAGTGTGCATATGAAGCATTTTGAATTCAATCATTCAGAGCCTGTGTGGCAGGGTTCTAACAGAGAAGTCTCTCTTTCAATATAAAAATTGCTATTGTAGCTGCTTATTCTAAAAGAATACAAAAAGTTTTTTAAAAAGGATATTTTAGAAGCAAAAATGAAATGAGCCTTATGCCTTGCTATTGTTGGTATGGTTTTAGTAGCTGATGGTCAAGTACTAAAGCCTTTTTTTTATTTATTTAGTTATGTTGACAATGGAGTTTGAGAGGTCTTATATTCTTGCATCTATTTGAAGCAATTGGTATCTTCCCTTGAATTTTTTTTTTTTTTTTTCAGGATTAGAGAAGATGGAGCAGTGGATAAGAGCTCAGTACAATCAAAGTAAGCATATGGAACCCTGTAAGGAGTTATGGAAGGGGAGTGTCACACAGACAGGGCAGTCATTACCATGCAGCCAAAGTCAGATGGCATCCAGCAGGAGTATGGTAGTGGGGAAGTGAGG